>APFE031302606.1:0-75365 GCA_000404065.3 Pinus taeda
CGAGGGAGAGAAAGAGAGAGAGAGCGGGGGAGTGAGAGTGGGGGTGACATGCAGAGAGAGGGGTAGAGAGGGAGAGAGGGAGGGCGAGCGAGAGAGAAGGGGGTAGGGGAGAGGGAGTGAGAGAGAGGGTAGGGGAGACAAAGAGAGAGAGAGGGGGAGAGGAGAGAGAGAGGGAGGGGCATGGAAGAAGAGAGAGGGAGAGAGAGAGGAGTGGGAGTGGAATGTGATGGTGGGGAAGAGGGCACCAGGATTGAGAGGGGAGAGAGAGGAGGAGGAATGGGAGTAGGGGAAGAGAGGGGGAAATGCAGGGGGGAGAGAGAGAGCGCGGGGGCGGGGGTGGAAGGTAGAGAGGGGGAGGGGTGGAGAGGGAGAAGGACTGGGAGGGAGAGAGGGAGATAAAGAGGGTGAGGGAGAGGGTGCGGGAGGGAAAGGGAGTGAGAGGGGGAGGGGGAGGGAAGGAGCGAGAGAGAGGGGGAGGGGGTGGATGGGAAGGAGAGTGTGAGAGAGAGGGAGGGGGGGAAGCGTGGGGAGGGGGGGTAAGAGGGGAGCTGTAAGGACCTGCAGTCCTTGCACGCGCTTTGGGTGAAGTGCGATGACAAATAATGAAGGAACAAGCTCAGAACATCAACGCGGAGGTGTTGTGCGATGCGTAGGAGGGGAGAGCGATGGGTATATGTATGCGTGGGAGCCTGGATGAACCACCCACGGGACGACCAACAAGTGAAGCATTTAGATGATGGCTGACAGGACGTTTAGTGGAATATGCGGTGGAGTTTGAGGGCGTAGGCAGGTCAGCTGGGCAGCCACGACCTTGCCTTATCCCCCATATAAACTAGCAAGGCGCAAAGCTCATTTGAATGTACAACAATGACTTCGCTCATGTAAAGAATTGTGCATATCTAGAGGTGGATGCAGCAAGAGGAAAGCGCAGTTTAGGAGATGCGTCCGTTCTTGGGCAAGGCCGCACGAAGGTGAAACACACATCTTGGTTTTGGGTGAAGGGCGCGGGTAGGGTCACCCGTCGGTTGAAGAAGAGCGTGCACAGGTGTGTGGCACCTGGGTTGTGCGAAGGAGTGCCCGACGATTAGACGAAGGCATGGGCACCTGGTTTGTGCGACGACTTGGCATGGGTTCTTGGGTGACTCGGGTGAGCGCTCGCCCATCGTGCAAGTGTGCATGGTGTAATTTTTGGTGAAGTGTTGAGATTGTGAACAGAGGTGTGTCTCGTGTAGAGGCACCCTTGTGTGGCAACTTGGAGGCACGCCCAAGTTGGGCAAACAACACAATTGTACGACAAGGTGAACGAAGGCTTGGTGAGTTGTGCGGCGACCGTGCGGAGGTGCCGATGAGCTAGTCAACCGAATTTTGCTAAAGATTGTAAATTTGGCTAAGTATGAAACTTGGGGTTTCCAAGTATACTTGTAAAGCTTGTAACTTGTAAAAGACTATGTAATATATTATTCGGGCAGACTCATTGTTCAGGGAGTTTTCCCTCCCTTTATACTGTGCAATTGTGTTCTTCATGTATAATTGCTGATGTTAATGAATGTGTATTGGTGTTCATTGCTATAAATGAAAATTAATAATTAATTGGTTGAGAAACACAAACTAAGTAGGATAAGTGGTTAGGTGTAGTCCAAGAACATAAGTATTGGTGAAAAGAAAGTGTTCGGTGGTGTCGCACCTTGCCAAGCGTGGTTGGAAGACTACCGCTGGCTTGGGGGTGTGGTAGTTGGTATCAGAGCTCGGTTGGAGTTGGTGATTGAAGCTGATTCGGGGTTGAAGAAGCTTGACAGTTGGTACTTGCAGGTGAAGGAAGTTGATTTCACATACAACAGGAACAAGAGCTGGTTCATGGTTGCAGACACTGTGGAGAAGGCTAAAAGGCAAATATGGTGGATGAACCTACGACAGGTGAATCTAGCCATGATGCAGGTGAAGTCTTCTAGTACAAAGTGTTGGAACAGATGGGTCGATGGAGTTCTAATTGGGTTTCGATGAAGGCTGAGAACATGAAGATTCAGGAAAGGTGTTTGGAACTAAGGAGGGAACTTGAAGAGCTCAAGAGCCAATGCAGAAGTACAATGGATGATGAACTCAAGGAACTTGATGAGGAGATCTGACAAAGTGGTCTTGGTCTTCAAGAGCTCTTGGATGAAAGAGCCTGGTTAAGGAAGAAAAGTGCCATGGTGGAAGCCAAAATCAAGTAAATTGAGGAGGAGATAAAGAAGAAGCTTCTTGGTAATAAGATCGTGGTGATTGAGCAAGAAGAGCTCGACTACATTTACAGGTTGGGAACTCACTATCGAGACAAGCCAGAGGATGTTCGAAAGCTTACTTCTATGAAGAGAGTTAATGGACACTTGGTTGGTGCACTTGAGTAGAAGACGATGGAGGACAAGCTTTAAGGAAATCAAGCTAGGCCAGGATCGAGTTCGTTAGAAGAGCCAAGCAAGGAAGTGAAGTACTTTAGGAGGAATGTCAAGTTGGAGCATAAGCCAATTAACACTTCTGAGGCTGAATTCTTGAAAAAGGTTGCTGATGTAAGACACAAGATAAAGCCGACAGAAGGGGGTGATTACTTGAAGCTGAGTTTTGTGCAGGTGACCGTGAAGGGAAAGAGATTTGCAGCTTTGGTGGATACGAGAGATACTCATAGCTTCTTAAGTAGGAAAGCAACAAAGTCTTTTGGGAAGAAAGAAAAGATGGAGAGGGAATGGAGTTCTTCCAAAGCAGTCAACTCTACCATGAAAGTTGTTATTGGTGTAATGGAGAACACTCAGGTGAGAGTGGGACCGTGGTTTGGAAAGTTGGACTTGAGGATCGTGGACATGGATGATCATTCTAAGGTGCTAGGACAAGATTTTATGAGGCTTGCACAAGCCATACCAATGGTGGACCGGGACATTCTCTTGATCACAGCTGAAGGAAGAACTCTGATGGTTTCGATGAATAGAAGGAGTTGATTGGGGTATAGACCAAGGATGAATTCTATGACTTTGTATCCCAAAGATCCGAATGTGAAGCATGCGGATGTGGAGCAAAGAGGACTTGGGAGTATGACTCAAACAAAAAAGGAAGGGAAGTTGATTGACTTCATTGCAAGAGCGAGGAAGGATGAAGTAAGTGAGAGGGAAATCTCACAAACCTTGGAGCACTTGACAGAGACATCTTCTACTGATGATCTTCACAATGGAGTTGCGAAAGGAGGGAGTCTGAGTACTAGTTCAGAGGCAATGGTTGGGGAGGATTATGAAGGTAGAGATCCTACTGGTATAGTGGATTTTTGCAGGTATGCTATGGGCATATATGACTTTCAGTTGACGAAGGACAATCTTAGAGAGCTTGGGTGTACATGTGAGGAGATTAAAGCTGTGCATAGATACTTGAGGACACAACATCAATCTGATACATGGGTGGATGAGAGTCAGGGAGAAAACTTCCTGGCCCTCCTTTCTCTATAAACAACCTTGCAGATGGGTTGGTGTAGGGACCCTGTTTGGGAGGGGCTACACCAACTTGGAAAGGGGCCTTGGGAGGAGGCTTCTTTATTACAGATTACAAACTTGGATGCAGATGACCAGATGTTGGGATGGAGTCTACATGGGTTGGACATCATGGAAAACTAGAGTCATGGACATCAGGTTTGGGACATGGAGCATGACAGTTATGCAAGGGCATTATGCAGGAGCATGTGTATAAGTGTCATTCATGAACATTCTATGGAGAGTGCTGAAGCAAAGGATGTTGTGCAGATGATGTTGTAACATGGAGATGTATGAGCTAGTGGAGAGGTTGTACACTCTTGTGCAACAAGGCCATGAGCTGAACATGTTGCAGATATGATGGAGATTCCATGGACCTGAGCATGGGAATTGGACAGATTCTTGATGAGTCCGAGATGTAGCAAGAGTCACAAAAAAACTTATGGGGACATAAGGATGTACATTCTTGTGAGTTGGACGTATGTTTGGATTAGCTACCCAACTAGTTTGAGTCATGAGGGGTACCAATGTGCATAGGTGTGTTCGTATCAGGCTAGGCCAAGATGATGGTTGGCAGAGGGATGTGACTATCAGGCCTACACTTGGCAAGGAGCATGCAAAGGTGTGTTCTGATGGCAGACTACAAGATGAGGATGACACATGATGGAGATGGGAGTTCTACATATGTTGCAAGGATGTTTGTAGTATGTGGAGGAACTGATATCATGGATAAGACACTTCGGATATAAAAATCTTGATCTTGGTGGATGGCTACCAGGATGGCATGTTGTCGACGATGACAACGACTTCAGGTGGAGGAGGATGTAAGGACCTGTAGTCCTTGCACGTGCTCCGGGTGAAGTGCGATGACAAATAACGAAGAAATAAGCTTGGATCGTCAATGCGGAGGTGTTATGTGATACGTAGGAGGGGAGAGCGATGGGTATATGTATACATGGGAGCATGGATGAAACACCCATGGGCTGACCAACAAGTGAAACATTTAGATGATGGCTGATAGGATGTTTAGTAGGATATGCGATGGAGTTTGAGGGCGTAGGTAGGTCGGCTGGGGAGCCACGACCTTGTCTTACTACCCGTATAAACTAGCAAGGCGCAGAGCTCATTTGAACATACAACAACGACTTCGCTCATGTAAAGAAGTGTGCATATCTAGAGGTGGAAGCAGCAAGAGGAAGGTGCAGTTTAAGAGATGCGCCCATTCTTGGGCAAGGCCACACGAAGGTGAAACACACATCTTTATTTTGGGTGAAGGGCGCAGGTAGGGTCATCCGCCGGTTGGAGAAGGGCGTGCATGGGAATGCGGCACCCAGGTTCTGCGAAGGAGCGCTCGATGGTTAGATGAAGGCGTGGGCACCCGGTTTGTGCGACGACTTGGCACGGGTTCTTGGGTCACTCGAGTGAGCGTCCACCCGTCGTGTAAGTGTGCATGGTGTGATTTTTGGTGAAGTGTTGAGATTGTGAACGGAGGTGTGTCTCATGTAGAGGCACCCGTGTGTGGTGATTTGGAGGCGTGCCCAAGTTGGACAAACAACATGATTGTGCGACAAGGTGAATGAAGGGTTGGTGAGTTGTGCGGTGACCGTGGGGAGGTGTCGACAAGCTAGGCAACCGAGTTTTGCCAAAGATTGTGAATTTCGCTAAGTATGAAACTTGGGGTTTCCAGGTATACTTGTAAAGCTTATAACTTGTAAAAGACTATATAATATATTATTCGGCCAGACTCATTGTTAAGGGAGTTGCCCCTCCCTTTATACTGTGCATTTGTGTTCTTCATGTATAGTTGCTGATGTTAATGAATGTGTATGGGTGTTTGTCATGTGGAAAGAGTTATTTTTGCGGACAAACCTAACCTCCTTAGGAGTCTAAGACTCTCTAGTGACAAACAAACCAAACAAGAGCAATCCTTCTCTAAACATACATTATTCTATGAGAAACCAAGTGTTTCCCGATCTTACATTAGGTCCAACGCTTGTTGTAGCAGTCCAGCCTTGCTGATCCAGATGAGCTCCTACTTCACTTTAAGAACTGCATACACTAACAAAGCAAACGATTACATAACACCTGAATATTTCATAAAACAAAGCATATTCATCACATAGACCAAGGAGTACATGAAATAATTCATTAACAACAAATCATGGAGAAGAATGGACTTATTTGTATTAAAGAAACAAAAAAGGAACCATTACAACCTGAGCCTTGGTCTTGGTGTTGTGCAAGTTCCTTCCAGGGTCCAGCAAGAGTTTTCCTCTACTTTGACAAGCTCACCCACCTCCAAATGAAACAAGAAAGGATGGTAATCTCTCCTCACAAGCTTCTACAAGGAAGTCCTAATTCCAGCAGCATCTACCCTTTGGAATGTTCAGCTTTCAACCTCCCCTCCTTTGGCCCAATGCCTGTATTTATAGTGTTCTAGAGGAAGTTATTCAGGTCCAACATCAATGGGATACTCCCTCTTTGGATGGGGTAGCTCCTCTCTTGATGGGATAAGTTCCTCTATCATAGGGATGCATGAACCATCTGGAGGCGCTCAATACACGTCAAACACTCTTCTAGAAAGCTCTAGAAGTGACCACAAGTAACTTTTTTAAGATGAAACTCGCGCCTTTTGACCTTTACAGGAGTACGCACACATCCCTTGACTTACAGAGCGTACAAGTATGCAGGTACAATGAGCTTGGGATGCGTACACGCAGGCAAGGTAGAGAGAACCTGCGTACCCAGAGATAAACATGATTTTTAATGACTTTCTCTCCTTTTTGAAGTTTGACATGGAGAGCAGAGGTATAAGGCTTGACAAGGAGGATAATATGACTATTGATGGAGCCATATTAACTGCAGATAGTCATGGTGACAAATTTCAGTGTAACAAGCACTCAATAAAAAATTTCTGTAATTATGGAAAGCACCTGATGAATACCTTTTGCAATTTTGGAAACGCTTCCAAAATATTGCTTTTCAAATCCCATAAGATAAAATTGATTAGAAATTTCTCCATGAAAGATTTCAGTATCTTCTTCACATATCTGCAAATCCACATGTGTTATAATCATTCGAACCCCTTCCAGCATACCTCAGTGTTATAGTTTCCAATCCCAAGACAAACAAGGTTTTTGTCACAAGTGACCCTCCATCTGCTTCTCATCAAACAACACTAGCTCCACAGTGTGAGGTGAGAGAAGTTGCGAACCCATCTGGTGAACTGTCACATTCTCCCACGCCACCTGCTCTACATATCTATGCAGATTTGGCTTGCAAGCCTATTGGTTGTCACATGAACTTGTTCTCCCAACCTTCGTCCTCTCGTTCGGTTGATCCTCCAAATTGTACTGTGTTATGTTCTCCGGTTTCAGACTCCACATTCATTTTTTATGGGGATCAAGTTGTCAATAGAGTTGGTGTTGAACAGCCAACCTGTGCTGTCATTTATGATGAGTATGTGTGGGAGTATGTAGAAGAAGCTACGGTGAAGGATGGCCTCCTTTCGTTCGCACCTCATCTGCTTTTTCCTGACATAATTTGTGATTCTTCCATTTCTAATTTGTCTTTTGAAAATCCATCCCTGGATGCTTTTACTTCTGATCATTCACAGAACACACCGGATATCAATACGTCATTTGATTGCAGAGAGGACAAATCCATTAGGGGAATTTTGATTGCATATTTTCTTTTCTTTCATGTTTTTTCTTTCATTTACTTTTTTCCTTTACTTTTTTGTTTGTTCGCTTGTTATGCACTCGTAGGTTTAGCTTCACATGAAACCTTGTTTGGCTCTTGAGAAAATCAAGGTGAAGTACAAGAGGACTTGTACAACTATCAATAATTGGTCATATGTTATCCTCTCTTTATGAAGATCTTGTTGTCTTTAGTCGATGATAACCTGATGGAAAAAAATTTCTATTCAGAGTGAGTCTCGGTGAAAACACAATGCTTGCACTTTTAACTAGTACTGCCTACTCTAATCGGTTTATCTATATTCGGTTAAACTTTGTCAACCTAATCAAGTAGAGTAAGGTGAGGGGGGAACCTTAAAAACTATGTCAGAGGTATATATAACATACTTCTCTGAAGGGACAACCTCTTCTTCTCCCAATAAATCGGGATCCCTCTTCCACCTCATGAAAATAAATAAGTGCCTATGCACAGTGATCTAGGAGGATCTTCAAAAGTACCAGTGGCATGGTATAAAGGATTAAAAAATAAAAGGGAAGAATATCTACAAACTTAATGTCAGATTGAAGTATCATCTCTCTTATTCCAATGATGCAAATGACACTCGAATCATAGCTTGTATGTAGAAGTTAGAGCAAGTTCAAGTTCAAGTTTGACTTGGACAGGTGGCAGAAGAAATGACGTGGCATAACTCTTCAGCGAATGGGGAAGTGCCAAGTGGCAGGCTGCCATTGGCCCCGCAGTTCACTAATTACAAAGGGTAGAGGTTTGTAGTTAAAGGATCATCCCTAGTAGTCCTCGGGTTGCGATTGTGATATTGCAATTGCAAATCAAAGGAGGGTCAGTGGTATAAAATCGACCCCCGGACAGAACCAAAATGTGATGCGATAATCGCATATCGCAGATCGCATAGCAACGTGGTTCAAAATCAGCCCCTAGGCCAGACTAGAGTGTGATTCCATAATCACATATCGCAGATCGCATAGTGGCGTGTTTTAGAATCGGCCCCCGAGCAAGCACGGAGTGCGATGTGATATCACACATTGCACATTGCTGAAGTATAGAGCTCTCGTATATGTGTTACCCCTGGCTCTAGTTGATTTTGATTTGCGATGGTGTATCGACATCGATGAATTATGGTTCTCCATTCATAGCACTATTGAGTCCGTTAAAGCCATCGGTTTAAGGAGTTAAGCACTGATTCTCTGTGTTTAAGCCGTCAGTTTGGGAATTAATGAGCAGTTAAGAAGATAAGCAGGAAATAGCCTATGGAACATTTTTTGGGTATTTTTACTATGTTTAATAAGTTGTACCTATGCACTATTCCAGGACTGAGAATCTTTGTGTATTGAAACAACTTTCCTTCTATGCTTATCATTTTGTTAACTGCACAGTTCATGAAGGAATCTATCGACCAGAATTTATATGGACTATCTACATAGGATAAGGGGAGAGCAGCTGCAAGATTTCTCAGAATACCATTGCAGAGTAGAAACACCTACTCATGGTAGGTTTCAAACCTTTCCTTAAGTATCTAAAGGTTTTGAGAGGTGCAGGAAGCCCTTTTATCAAAATTGGGCGTTCGGACAAGCATTTCTGCACGATTTTTCACCAAGATTTCATTGATTTTGTCTATTTCTAGAGATGGGCTCTCCATTTGTCAGTTGTCTTCTAGATTGGAGGTATAAGGGTGTTTATAGAAAATCTACTTGTACCTCTTCTCTTTTCATGCCACTTAATAAATGAAGGCCTCCTCACTGTTGAGCCGGGCCCGAAGACTTAGTCCAAATTTGATGAACTCCGTAATCAAATCTTTGTGTCTTGATCTCATGCATGATTATGTCTTTACGCTTTATTTATAAGCTTATGTTTCATGGTTTTTGAATAAGCTTAGTTACATGTAATTTTGATGCATCCATAAGAAAAAAATCATGGATCAAGTGGTATCAGAGCATGTCTTAGTTGATGCGATTTGCATGAATACGCTAACAAAAAACAAGATTCAAAGGATGTGTGCTACGAAGAGGAGACATCACAGAAGTTGAAGCATGTTGGGAAGAGAAGAAGTCATTTGCTAATAGGAAATTGCTTGTGTGAATGACCGAATGTGCAACCACGGAAGATGATAAAGAAATGCATGAAGCCTTCTTGAGGATGTATCGAATGGTGGACATCATGTATGTCGTGTATCAAAAAAGAGGAGAGCAGGAGAATAGAAGATCTGAAAGTGATGCTTCATCCACATCTTCTGATGCTTATGCATCTTATTCACCACCTTCCTCGTCTTCTCATCCCTCAAATGAGGATATTAACATGAGGTTTCAAGAAGAGAATGACAAATTAAAGTGGCTACTACGGGAAGAGAAAGAGGAGAAATAAAGGTTGCTACGTCAACTACAAGCTAAGGACGAGGCTTTGGAAACGCTGCATTGTAACTCCCATGAGCTAAAGAGAAATTCTTCGACTCTGTGTATTTTTCCTGATAATGACTTCCCCACTTTTGAAGAACATACCACAGGTATCAACTTCAAATTGTTAAGGAGAATGGGGTATGAGGGGAAAGGCCTCTGCATTAATGGCCAGGGCATCATAAACCCCATCAAAGTAGTGGAATTAACCTGACATATAGGACTTGGGTATATCAGGAAGGAGATTTGGGAATGCACTAAAACAACTAGCGAACCATCAACGATAGATGATGAGAAGGCCTCACCAATTCTTTCCAAATCGATTATGGAGGTAAAATTTGTTGATTTATCTTCAGTGTCATCTTCACATAATATAATTTCTATTGGAAATGTGGAGATACCCATTAAAGGAACAAACATGAGACTCCTTACCAAGATGAGGTACAAAGGAGAAGGACTTGGTGTTAATGGCCAAGGCATAACTCAGCCATTGGAGGTTGACCAAAAACCTCGATTCTCAAGTTTGGGGGACATTGAAGGAAGATGCTCAAAGGTGTCAGAAGCTTCCATGACATTGTTGAATCCATCGAGGAAAGAGGATAATGGGAATACATCACCATCAACCTATGGTAGTATGCATTGCAGAAAAAGAGATGAGGCAAGCTCTCGTTCCCATGATCGTACTAGGGACCAACAAGAAAGGTATAACAATTCTCGATATTCTAATGTTCATTTTGATTACAACCATATTGTTAATAATGAACGAAAATCATGGCATAGAAAAACTTGTAGTTTTGCGGATTGCATAACCATGTGTTTGTTGAGTGTTAAAGAAGAATAGTAGCACGAAAAAGGATGAGGCATGAAATACCCTCTCAATAGCAGGCAAAGAAGAAGGTAAAGAATATCTGGAGGAATAAGACTTATTGTAGTCATTGTGACATAGGTGGTCATCAAAGAGCCACGTGTCAGAGGCTCCATCCAGAGCAATGTCACAAGGACAAAGTGTTTGTGCATGAACTAGGTGAAACAGCTTTTTGACCAACAAATGCGCCACAAGAAGACAACCCATTCACTTTCAAGGTAAAAGATGGTTTTTCTAGGTGTGGTAGAATGTCATGGCCTTGTTTTTAAATCATGTGTTGTGCGTTAAACTATAAAAGTGATGATGTGTTTTCCATCACTTGTTGTAGCAACAATGATGTTTGGCCTTATTTTGTAAATCATGTGTTGAAGTGATGATGTGTTTTCCATCACTTGTTGAAGTAACCATGATGTTTGGCCTTGTATTTATAGCTAGGATATTGTTTCCATTTTATGTAAACTTGACCACAGAGTATGTGTTATAAACTCGTGGCAAGTATGGGATGATTGGATCATTATTGGTCATAGAGTTAAGCATGTAATTTACAAGATTATTGTACTATAGGTTTGCAATGGATGTGGGTGTTGGCTCATCACTTATTACTCCAAAGGACGAAGGTGAAGGAGAAGGAAAGATGGACCTGTTAGGACACTTGTGGTGCAGGAAATGTACACAACAGTTATAGATTATTTAAATGCTTTTGGAGGACCAAAAGCTTCTCAATTGGGAGGCTTGATCCATGAGTATATTCAAAGTACTAGTGGCATGGTACAAAGGCTCAAAAATTCAAAGAGAAAAATATCTACAAAATTAGTGTTAGATCAAAGTGCTCATTGCCTTGAATCCAACGATGCGAACGACACTTGAATCTAAGCTTATATGCAAAAGTTAGAGAAATTCAAAGTTCAAGTTTGACTTGGACAGGTGGCAGAGGAAATGTTGTGGAAAAACTCTTCAGTGAATGAGAAAGCACCAAGTGGCAGGTTGCCATTGGCCCCGTAGTTCACTGATTGCAAAGGACAAAGGTCTATGGTTAAAGGATCAGCCCCAGCAGTCCCCGAGTTTCGATTGCAATATCACAATTGCAGATCAAAGGAGGGTTAGTGGTATAAAATCAGCCCTTGGACAGAACTAGAGTGCGATGTCATAATCACATATTGAAGATCTCATACCGGCGTGGCTCAGAATTGGCCCCCGGACTAGACCAAAGTGCGATGCAATAACCGCATATCGCAGAACTCATAGTATCGTGTTTTAGAATTCGACCCCAAGCAAGCACGAAGTGCGATGTGATATCGCACATTGCACATCGCTGAAGTATAGAGCTCTGGTATATGTGTTACCCCTGGCTCCAGCCAATTGCGATTTGCGATGGTGTATCGCTGCCAATCAATTATGGTTCTCCATTCATAGCACTATCAGGTTCCTTTACTATGTTTAATAGGGTTGTACCTGCACACTATTTCAGGACCAAGAATCTCTGTGTATTGAAACAACCTACCTTCTATGCTTATCATTTTGTTAACTGCCTAGTTCATGAAGGAATCTGCAGACCAGAATTTATATGGACTATCTGCATAGGATAAGGGGAGAGCAATTGTGGGATTTCTCAGAATACCATTGCAGAGCAGCGAAACCTTCTCCTAGAAGGTGGTCGGAACCTTGCCTCAAGTATCTAAAGGTTTCAAGAGGTGTAGGAAGCCCTTTTATCAGAATTGGGCATTCGGACAGGCATTTCTACATAATTTTTCGCCAAGATTTCAGTGATGTTGTCTATTTCTAGAGCTGAGCTCTCCATTTGTTAGATATCTTCCAGATTGGAGGTACTTCTTTTGTTTTCATACCACTTAATAAATGAAGGCATCCTCACTATTGGGCCAGGCCCAGAGACGTAGTCCAAATTGGACGAACTCCGTAATTGAATCTTTGTGTCTTGATCGCATGCATGATTATGTGTTTACACTTCGTTTATAAGCTTATGTCTCATGGTTTTTAATAAGCTTAGTTACATGTAATTCTGATGCATCTATAAGAAAAAAATCTTGGATCACACAGTTCTCCAATAAATAAATAAATAAATAAAAATAAAAAATAAAATAATGAAAAATGAAAATAAAATAATAGTGAAAGAAGAGAAAGGCTTCTTGTGTAAAGAGGTGATGCAAGTAACTCTTCCGGGATATTGGCCAGGCTCGCTAGTAGCGGAGCGATGCTTGTGTTCCTATGTGACTCCGCTAGGGTACTGTCCAAGTCAACTAGCAATGGAGCAACACGAGAGATGAAACTAAAACTCTGATAATTATATTACTTGTGCATCAATATACCCTTCTTCCCCAATCAAAACAACTTAGTTGAATTGTCTTGGTATGTGTGATGACCGATCAAGAGAATGGAGGGGAATATATGTTTAACTCAAGCTAGTGAGGTATCCATGACAATCAAAGAATCGAACAATACTTCCTGAGGAGTTAGACTCACTTTACATGAAACAAGGTCCATACAGAGAGTTGGAGTTCTACCGATGTGTCACCAATGTTGTAGTGGCTACAACCACCCTCCAAAATTTTTCCTTCGCTTTTTTTTGGAGCCTCCCTCATCAGAATCTCAGCAGCATGTCTTGCACTGCTTAAGTACTTATGTTTCATTCAAGTTTATCCTTCTATTTCCAACTTTTGCTCACTTACTTGTTTTGTTGACCAACCACAAGTTGACCCCGTGACTTGGGTCACATATGGTTCTTGCGCTGTCTTGGAAAACTGCACAATCCTAGAGGGAAACCAACCTTTCTCTCAGGAATTATGTAGAGCAGCCTTGTAGTTAGCCCTACTCTCCAAAAATGGGGAGAGTAGTCAGGAAGACAGCCTTGCTCAGAGAAATTACATAAAACATCCAGACATTTGGCTTCGGCTCAGGAATTGCGCAGGCCTAGCTAACAGCTTGCCTTCAGTTGGGAAATTTCGTAGATCGTGAGAGGCAGCTAGAGCCACTCAGCCCAGTAATTACACAGAAGCATTCCTTCAACCATTGTCTGATGCATGTACTGGCAAGTTGCCCGGTTCCCTCCAGACTTGCAATATTCCCGTGCATGCATGAAAGCCCTTGCCCAAAAAGAAAAAAAAAGAAAAAACATCCCTAAAAAATAGGGATCTATTTTTAGCATTGGGAGTTACACTCAAGTTGATTTTAGAAACTTCTCATCACTTGTTGCTTTTTCCTAGATTGATGGCATGCACATCATAAACCTTGAATCTACCAAATATATTTAAACTGTTAGAAAATTATATATTATGGAGCAATGGAACACATAAAATATTGTAGAAATATAAACATAGAAAATGCATAAAACAAGAGAGACACAAATATACATGGTTCACCCAGTTTGGGCTATGTCCACCTCGAACAGCCAGTCCTTCCTTTCTATTATCCAGCAAAATAAAGAGACACAACCTATAGCAGATCCACTATAATATCCTCTATTTTCTCTCACAGTCTCACCTCTCTGTTTCTCACTCAGAGAATACACATATATTACACAGACTCAATACAATACCCTCATACAAAGAGAGGGGTTGCCTTCTAGGGCAAAAAACCCCAAACTAAACATAAGTTCTACGCTCAAATCATCCGCCTAATTAACAGCTCAGATTGACTAGAAATTACTATACTTTTACAAGGCATTTTTACATCTATTTTTAGCTTCAGGGGCGCTGCCCCCGAGCCCCCACCGGGGGACCGATGGCCCCCAGACCCCCCAGCTGGGGCGGATCGGCCCCCCCGGACCCCTGCAGGGGGGGACAAGGTCCCCCCGCATGGAGGGGTGTACAAACTTCCTAGGGTATACATCCGGATGAAACAAAAACCTCTAAACAATCATGCTCCACACACAACATAAACAATGCCCTAGAGCTCATTCTACACATTCGATCTTGGATCTCTGGCATTCCTAAGGCATCTAGGAACCTTCAGCATAGTCGGCACAACTTTTCCAGGTAATTTTTGCTTTTCAAGACTTTTGGTGCTTTTTCTGTCTCTTTTATTTCCATGGCTTATGTGAGTGTTGTTTCACATGTTCTACTGAACAATCTTTGTTTTTTTAGTTTGTTTTAACTTGTAGAAGTGTTTTTTCAAGTTTTTAATTGTCTTTGTTAAGCATCCCATGCATGACACTATTTTTGCACTAACGGATGTCATTGTGGAAACCCTCTCCACCAGCTTCGTTGTTCGTTCATTTGACTTATTCCTGCATTAGTTTTGATTACATTCATGATCATTCACTCCTATCTGCACCATCCTGTGCTCATGCATTCATATCTACTCATACTCAAGTTTCCCTTGGGCAGATCTGGATTACCTTAGTTCAGATCTTGCTTTGCCTGACATGCATTGCACATTCCCATAACTCAAGGCTTTGCCTTGCTTCCAGGAATTGCACAGAAGCTACCTATCACTAGCATCTAGTTGTTCTCTATGCAGTTCTAGGAGACAGTGCCTAGCCTTTCCCACTGGGATTGCGCAATGCACAGTCCTAGCCAATAGTCAAGCTGGACTAAACTAAGCATTACATAGTTCCAGTCCACAGTCAACCCAACTAGATTGTACTCTATGTAGTTCCAATCAACAGCAGGTCTCACTGGTAGTTGAGACTACACAATGCACTGTTCCAACTGATAGTCTCCCGCCTTTGAGAATCACTACTGCACAATATTTCCCAACAATCGCCCAGTTTATTGCATGATCTATCCTTAAAGTGTTTTTTTTTTTCAAACTGACATTTTCTTGTTGTGAGTGTCCGCTCTGTCTCTAGGTACATCAGTTGTTGAGATGTATCTCAATAGTACAAGCATCATGGTTTCCAAGAGATCTGAATTAAAGGACACTGTAAAGAGAAGCACTGGAGACATCCTTGAACAGGTGCTAATAAAATTTCCCATCTATGTAGACATGCAGTTGTTTGTAGAGAAGGACATGGAGATCACATGGCAAGAAATAAAGGACATATTTGTAGGAAGTTTCAATGAAGATCTCAAAGATTGATAAATCTATGTCAACATTCACAAGTTAGGCTTGTATAAGGTTGCATGCAGGTACCCCTCCTTCCCGTGTGCGTATATCATTCAATGGGTTGTCTCACATATCGATCCTGAGATGATGAATTGAGAAATACCAGCGGGACACAACTTGCCACCTTCGAGTCAGAAAACTACCATCAGATGTACCACTTGCCACAGCAAGTTAACTTCATGGATGCATTGTTCTTCACTCCCAATAAAAATGCAAACTCTAGAGATATCATGAAGCATTGGGTGAAAGAGCCATCGAAGTTCAAGATGACACCCAACTAGGTCTACAAGACAAATTCACTCAGGAAGGCTTACCAACTCCTGGTCATCTTTTCATGTCACTTGTATGGCCACGAGAGCACGGAGACCTTCCCACAGAGTTGGGTGACTGTGTTAGATCAGTTGGAAAATGAAGGAATGCCTTTCAATTGGTCATACATGTTGGCTCTTCAGCTGAAATTTCATGTGTCAAATAACTCGAATCCTCCTAAGGATGGACAAGAAATATTCTATATCGTTGTGTACCTACTTGATGCAAGCTGTTCCCAACAACAATTCCCTGACATGGGTTGGACATGGACACCATCAGAGGAAGTTGTGAATGTTTATTGCAATTTTCTCTCTAATTCCAGCTACCAAGGATTCATGACGAGGTTATTTGACCACTTCATCGCCACGCTATACAAGATGCTATTTGAACAGGATCCACCTTGCATGTCCCAGGAAGCAATGTAGGAATTGCTTAACATTGTAGATTGGTATGCCTCACCTGGTGGAAACTTCATCAGGATGTTTGGAATGGAGAAGCCTCTGCAGGAGCTACCAAGGTTTTCCATGGACAAGTTGGTCATGCAAGAAGTTGCATACCACATCTCCACAGGGTTATCAGTAGGACTGCAAACAAGGAAGAAGGAAAAATAACCCACTCTTCCTTTGCAGATTGGATTGTACGAGATTTGTACCTTGAAATATGTAGATGTTGATACCGAAGAATTGAAGAATTTTGGGTTGGGCACTAAGAGCTTCAATCCATATTATCTACACTGCATATGCAAGAACCACTATGTGAAGGTGTACTACCTATGGATCCATGGGACATGTCATTGGCTAGAGGAAGATCCTTAGAGGTATTGCTATAACTCCTCTAGGCTCAATGAACCGGTCAGCATGGCTGTAGAATGGAAAGTAGCACTACAGGAAAAAACACCACCGGAAACAACAACAACAATAGCAGTGAGTAGAAAACTGGTGCAAGACAAAGGCAAAAGGAAGAATGCTGAGAACATAGAGGCTGAGCAAAGCTACCAGTTCGAAGAAGATCCACTTGTTGGGAGAATATCTTTGGAGATAGATGCAAAGAGGTGACATCGCGAAAGGAGAGTAGCGTAGAGAAAGAGGGAGAAGAAAAGGTTAGCAGACACATAAAAGAGATTGCAGGGGATGGAGAGGAAGCTGAAAGCATAACAAGAGCTCAGGAAGAGAGAAAGGGAAGAAAGGCAAAAACAGGAACAGGAAGAAGGACAAGGTGCACTAACAGAGAAAACTGCGCAGATACGAGTTGAGACAACACAGTAGCTAGTATATGAAGAAGAGGGTGAACAAGTGCAGGTTCAGGAACTTGCTCAGCATGTTGAGCAGTTGGTTGAGGCAACAAACACGGAGACGAAATAGGAGCTAGAATACCAAGACATTAATCTCATCCTGAGGGAATCTGAGGTCGTACCATAGTCTCCACCACCTCCAGAACCACAACTAGTCCCATGCGAGCAAGGAGAACTTGTTCTCCTTGATGATGATATAGAGACGGATGTGTACAATCTGACATTTGATGAGTCACAATAGAGGATTGTACAGGCACAAAGAAAGCAGCACCCAGATGATCATACATCACCTGCATACACAAAAGAAAGGGTGATTGTACCAGATGTTAGAAGACATCCAGTTGCCATGGCTGATGCTTCTAAGGCTTATGCAGAAGTGATGAGTTCAACGGTCAAGTTATTGATAGCAGAGAATGATCAAATGGTGAAAGACTTGCAAGAGGCCACAAAGATAACGGAGCAATCCACAATATCCGCCATGACATAGATGAAGAAAGCAATACTGGCAGAGATATCAACTTTGGAGGCCACCATGCAAATAGTGTATAAAATATTTGTCAGTGTGCAAAAAGTGGTTGTCCATATATATGCCTTTCAACAATAGTCCATGCAAACAGTAGAAACTCTCAAATAAATTCACGCTGCTATTGTGCACATGCAAGAAAGGATAATGAGATTCAAGGGAGTCGCGCTTTACTTGCACAAGAGGATGAAGCTAGAGGCTAAGTTGGATGAAGCATGGATTTGGATGTTCAACCTAAACTATGAGTGATTCCCTCTTATCATCACTAGCATTGAGGCTTCCTACGCATGGTTGTTCACGACTCTAGATGTCATAGTGTGAATGCATAAGATCCCTTCCATCAAAACCCTCACCCAAGCCATGACGAAGAACCAAGCCACGTTGAATGTTGACAAGTACATAGAGCAGTTGATGCATGTAGCCACCAGTGATCACTTGCAGTGCATCGCAGAGAACATGCAAAGGTACATTAGTCATACAGCCACACTCAAGACAATGTTGCACATGCTTCAGGATGAGCTGGATAGAGATTTCAGAACTATATACTCTTGAGCCATGGAGGCAAGAGTCTGCTTTGACAAAGATGTCATCAATCAGTACGGGGAGACAATAACATGGTACCAAGCTTGGTATCAGTTCGCCACCAAAGATCACCGCGAGGACGTTACGAAGTAGGTCTTTCCACAACACCCTGAATGATGTTGTTTTTCTTGTCAGACTCACTCAAGCCTATTTTTGTCCCACATGGGTATATGTGGAAATTGTATTATTGTAAATATCTTGGGAATGAAATTCCAAGTGTCATTAGTGAAATGTGAACAATCACTATTGTAATGTGAAGAGTCATGAGGGTATTCCAAGAGTCAAAGGGGAATGTCAAGGGTCACCCCCCCCTTTGCTATATATAGAACCTCATAACTCATAGTACGACCTTTTGGGAGCTAAGCTTTTGGCTATGCGTTGCTTAGAGAAGGCTTGGAGATTATTGTGATGAGACTTGGTTTCTCCACCGCATAGAGCGAGTACATCTCTTTGGAGGAGTAGGCAGTGTTGACCGTAATGTTCCACTATTGGGGCTAGTGGTTGTCAATGGTGTATGTATGGATGGAACTTTCACTTAATATATAAAACAGAGCCAACACATTTTCATGCATATGTTGTTATTATCATTGGAATATTCTGGTTGCTTTAGAAATGTATGTTATTTAACTTAAGAATTTGTGTATGAACTATTTTGTATGCAATTGTATGAATCTTGTTGCAATTGTGTTGTTGGTTTAATCCATCACTTTGGATTGTGGACTATTCTGCTTTCCATCTTGTGATATCATTCAGATCGCATGTTCCTTTCAGGTTGCATACTATTACAGACTTCTAAGAGATACACTTCCTTTTCCCCTCCATGTGTTAGAATCCCCCATGCATCTCACTTGACTCATTGCAAGGTCACACACTTTCTTCCGAAAAAGATATCACACTTGCCTTTGCGCACTATCATAGTCAAGGCATTGCTTTGCTACCCACTGCTGGGAATCCTACTCCAAATGGTTTGAGGTCTAGTTGGGACTTATTATCGAGGAGATCCCCTAACATGTTAGCGGGTCTAGCACTGTCAACAATGCCCAATCCAAAAAATTCATATATTTTCTTCACATACAGATTGGATAGCCCTGCGCAGAGAGGAAGACTCCCCAGACCTTGGCTTCTTTCAATTGGTGACTCCTCTTACTTTATTTTATAAACTAAATTTATAATGAGAATTTGTATGTGTTTTCTTCATCATATAAATAGAATATGCATTTTTATTCTTTTTTTCCTAAATAGAAAAATATATATTTTAGGTGTTGTTTAACTAGTATATGTTTTGGAGTTTTTGGTCAGAACCTAGAAAAACAATTTTTGGTTAGATCATGATTTTTTGTTCTTTAAAATGCGTTTTTGAATGCATAAATGGATTTGGTGCCTTGAATAACCCCTTGGGAACTTCAATCGTTGATGGTTCACAACGCAAACTTTTGATTCCAACAAATTCTTATTGGATTTTAGACAAATTTGATTTTTAAAATGTGTAAAAAAAGCTCCAAAACATATAACAGATAGACTACAACTATTTTTTATAAATCTTATAATTTAGGGTTTAAGTTATTAATGACTACTAAGTAGCTAGTTAATAGTTGTTGGTTATTTGTGGCTCATTATTAGGATGTTGGTTATTTATATTATGACTCATTTATTAGGTTAGATGAAATTTATTAATTACTCATATTAATGACTCATCAAGTGCATTCAAAGGTTGATTATTCACGTTAATGACTAATAACTAGGATAGTTAGCAATTTTTAGTTACATAGATAAATTACTCCAAGTATAGAATTGAAATTTTAGAATTTGGGTTGTGGCTTAGTGGTTGAGATAAGATGTCGCCGTACAAATAGACCATGTTCAAACCCTACTGATTCTAGCGTCATCATATGTGTGTAAGGGAAGATGTTTGACCTCCCAGAGATAGTTTCCCTCCAACATCAAACGAGATTAACACATGTTCAAAGGGGAAATTGATTTAAGCGAACATTAATAATATACTTTATCCTTATAGGTAAGGTAGGTGCAAGGGGGAAGGGGGGTGTTCTAGACCCTAAAGGAAGTGACTAAAAAAGCTTTTCTTGGGATTAAAGGGCAATACAAAAAATGAAGCAAAGGACCTAGATTTTTATCCAATACTTCTTTAGCTTAAGGAAAAATGGATTGGAAAGGCCATGATTATAGACTCTAAAGGAAACGAAGAAATACGTTTTTCTTAGGGATTGGGGGTCACTACAAACAATGAGGCGAAGACCCTAACTTTGTATCAAGGACTTCTTCAACTCAAGGGAAAAGGGATTTGTAAAACCATGATTATAGATTATTTTTCAAACAATCCACAACAATAAGGGTAGGCATGACAAACGATTAGGTCATTTGGTTCGAATAGCAAGAGCAACAATACAAAAATTTGAAACCATTGAATTCATTAGGTCCTAAGAAATTACAACTTCATGGCAGATGCAAATGAAAATGAGATTGTTGGATCAAAGATTTGAATGAGTAAGTTGGTTTCTTCATCTTGCAAGTGAGTTTCTCACCATTCATTACTCAAGTGGATTATGCAATTTCTAATTAAAATTTCTTTACGATTATTAGTCAATTATTATGAACTTATATATCTAGTTTACGTATTATTATTTCTTGAATTCTGGAATATTACATTGATGTTGGATATGTAGTATTATAATATGGGTTTTAGCATATTTGTTGTTGGTTCTCTATAAGATGTTTAAGGGTAGTGATGGGCTTATTACCTTGGCCAAGAGTAGAAGCCTCCTTGGAATATTATTTGTTTAGGTTTGTCATCACTAACACAATTGCTTCAAGGTTCTGTTGAGTGTGAATTAATAGGAGAAATTGGTGAATGATATATTTTCAACCCCATCATTTGGCATGGCAAGACATCATCTAGCTTCCATTTCCATTTAACAAATGTGATCTATGTGAGATGACCAATTTGTGAAAAGGTTTATGTAAGTGTGAATGTTAAGTACTTGATACTAATGAAGCTCTATTGTTGAGTATCTAACACTCACACATCCTATCAAATTGAAGGTCATAAGGACAAGAACACATAGATAATAAAGTCCATAAACTAGCAAAAAAAAGTTAAGATGGAAGAAAATTGCATATTTTGCATAAATTGGGCTTGTATATTCATGGAAAATCCTCATGTCATTGGACATAAAGAAATAAGGACCACAAAGAAATGATAGAATGAAACTTTTTATTAAATCAGGCCCATGCCCAAATGCTCATGCAAAATACATTTCAGTGTCTCGCTATATAGTATAATAACTCCTCAATATAACTAACTCATATTGAAAACCATGAGCTCTACACAATCTAGAACATTCTATTAACTCAAGTTCTACACAATCTAAAAAATTCATTTCTCTACTAGCTCTAAGTTTCCCCGTTAATAGAGAAATGAGTTATTTATCACTCTTAACTTGTCTCTACATAACATAAACTTATCTTTTCCTAGTCTTACAGGTGATACATTGCTCATTTTGAATTATTTATCATTCAACCAAAGTATTTATTTTCCTTTCTTGGCTCACCATAAGCCTCCTAATATGGTTTTTCCTAATCACTTGTGGTAGATAATAATCCAAGGAGTACAAGCTTTGTCTCACTAAGTACTTCCAATGTCAAGCATCTAAGCATGAAATTATTTCCACCCAGACAAGATTTTATCTGGTTCCATGTGCTCCTTATGAGTCACCCCATCAGGGCCCATTCTCCTTATTGTTAAGGATATATAATATGATCTATTTTTTCCTCCATAGGTTACATTGGAGCTTGGAGATGAAAAATTTTGAGATAATGACTTCCTTGAATAAGGATTGTTATTTCCTTTGAACACTCTCTTGTTTCCTTTCTATCTATGTTCCTCTCTAAATGTTGTGTTGCCTTGGTTATCATTTAGATCTTCAAAAGTATGTTCTTAACTCAATTAGTTACACCCTTTGTCATGAACAACCGACAGCTCTTCAATCACAAGATCTTGTCAAGTAGATTGCGACTTCGGATACTCTTGGTCATCAATAAAACCACATTGTTTGTTAGAAAATTATTCAGACTAAAAAATACTACGTGATCCAAGATTGCTTCCAAATGGGCTTATGAAAAATGTATAATTGAAAATGTTAATGTATAAGAAGCTCAAAAAATATGCCATATGCCCCACCAAGCTTTAATTGCATGCCTCCTTTACAGGGTGGTCCCATGCAACACTATAATGTTGATACACCTCAGATTCGTGCCTCCTTCAGTGTTTAACATACAAACTAGATATACCCTTTCTCATACAACTAGATTTGTGACTCCTCAACACATAACAGTGTATGCACCTCCACAAATGTTCACACATAATAAGAAACGGGGCATTAAATTTAGCTAATCCAATTTATCTGACCATGCTCCCACTGCTCTAATTTTCCTCCTGTAGCTTACCAAACATAAAACAAAAGTTGAAACTTCTATTATCTGGGTCCAGTCACAAAAAGTCGAAATTTTAATTTGTTACAATTCCACATGAAATTTCAAAACTCAAGGACGTATAATGGTATTTCACATAACAAATAGAGATAAAATCTCTTAGACAATTTGTCTAATGTCTTTTAACCTCCACCAATAGCTTCCAAACAAGCATATGATAGTTCCTCACAGATCCAACACCTATTACACGATGAACACACAACTCACACTTCCCCTTAGCTCACATGGAGGTGACAACATCACACCATTCCTTCACATAGACTTAAAACTTGCTTTTTTTTTTCTTTCACACCATTTACTCTGACAAATTTGTATGCCCTCACCAATGTTCCAGCCTAGAACAGTCAACATAGTCATAGTAGTGCTGATCAACTCACACTTCACCACGTAGAAAATCTAATAAGACCTCACTGTGATCCGAACTTAAACATGAACGCAACAAATTATAGATATAATCATAAACACAGAGATGAAACATAAAAATACTTCATTTCATTAATATAAAAATATTGAACTATGCTTCAAACATAATGGAAATAAGATAGCACGGGTGATGGTATTTTATCTCTAAGAAGAGATGCAGTGTATACATGCCTCTGAACTGTGTTACAATGAGGGTCAAGGGCCTATTTATTATTTAAAAACATGATAAAACCCTAAACAACCAAAACTCTAATCCCAGGAGATGTAACACCAAGAGTTTCTGGGCCCCGTTGGGGTTAGTTGTGCAACCAACTTCCCGGGGTCATAACTTGGTCATATTATCTCCATTTGGTGTGTGGGATACCTTGTTGGAAAGGTCTCGCTAAGTACTACAAGTTTCTCTTCATGATTCGACCTGTGGCTATGGGCCTGCTGCGGACCCCCAAAAAGTGTCATTTAGGGGGTCAAAACTTCTATGGAAGTTCAAGACCCAAAAAACTGCTCAAAATAGTAAATGTTGAAATGAACAAGGAAACAGATGAAATTGACTGGAGGGTCTAGGTGGAATAGGAAAGTTGCCAACAATATCCACCTGGATCATTCCTCCCCCCTTAGGAAGAAATGGTCCCCATTGGAACCTGCGTCTGATTCGGAAGCCTCTAACTCAGCCACCAGTGACTGCTTGGCCCAACACTCACTTGTGTTATGAGTGGAGCTCTTATGTAACTCACACCATTTTCTCGTTTCCTTCTTCGTCTTCATGGTGTTTTTCTTTGCTTGTGGCTTCGGTGAGCTGTCCTGGGTAGCCCCGCCTTGTCTTGGTACTTTGTTCTGTGGTTTGGGGGCACCCTTTCCTTGCTTTGGATTTGCAGACCCAAAGTCCCGCTTCTTCTGTTTAAACTTTTTCTCAATCTTGACAGTGTATCGATAAGTTGTACCGAGTGATGAAATGTCCAAGAACTCCATCTCGTCTTGGATGTACTTGTGTAGACAGTCGCGGTGCTTAAGCACCAAATTCCACTTAGTATCCTTGATACCCAACTTTGTGCGAAGGGTATTGCCTTGGTTCCTTCCCTACCGTGGCGTGGTCCACTTTATGTATTTATCTTCATAGCTCCCAACATGGTAATATTATTCCTTGATGACATCTCGGAAAGAATTCCAAGTGGGTGTGGCTAAAAATAGTGAGGGTTCACTCTCGTCCTTTTGTTCACAATAGGTTTCCCACCAATCCTTAATGTGTGGGGTGCTTTGAGAAGTGAAAAAGTAATCTTTTCCCAATTGGAAAAGTCACGAATTGAAAAATATCCTTCCAACAAATTTAACCATTTATATACGGTGTTTGCATCTATCAAGGCTTCGAATATGGGAATATCGAAGCTAACTTGTATCTTAAAAGGAGTGGTGTTGGGTTTTGTTATATTCTTTCCACGACTAGCCCACGTAGTTAACCGGGGTTTAGAGGGGGAGAGGTCACAGGGGGTTTGAGGGGCACTCGTAACCCCACTTTACGGGGTCCGGGGCAACGCCCTAGAAAATTTTGGTTTTGGACCCTATGTTAGGTTGGGCAGACCCAACGATGGTTTTGTGCATGATTTTCGCACATTTTTTTGGACACAATGTTTTCGGTCCATGGTTTTGGATGCGATGGGTTTTCGGTCCATGGTATTGGATGCTTCGGCATGTATAAATATGTATTATAACATTGAAAGGAACATAAGGAAAAATCAAGCTAGTAGTCCTGGTTTTGGGATCCAGGGGAAAATCTCTGTGTATATGTGTTTGATGTGTTATGCTCTCGCATTGCTTATTTTCTGTGTTTCAGAATTCGTATGCAGGTAATTTATGTATGGGGTTAAAACCTACAAGTGGCACCTCCAAAGTGGCTGATGGATGAAGATACATCACCTTTGGGTAGTCGTCAAAGGATCTAGGAAAAGTTATCCATCATCGCGTCCCTCTCTCACTCGAGGGCTTCCTTGAGCAACATTTTGAAACAATCTCCTACACCCTCATCTTTCATTTCTTTTGTCATGGGAGGTCATCGGGTTTTGCAAGGCTGATCTTCCAATGGTTCAACCATGTATTTATTTTCTTCTTCCATGGGAGGTAGTCGGGTTTTGTGAGGTTGATCTTGCAATGGTTCAACCATATCAAGCCCTAACTCCTTATACCTTGACCTCGTTGGAGACATGCAAAGAAAAATAGAGAAAGAGTAGACTGCTCTGATACCATTGATTTGAACTTAAACAAGAATGAAACAACTTACAAATATAATCATAAACATAGAGATGCAGTAGAAAAACTCTTCATTTCATCAATAGAAAAATATTGAACTATGCTTACAAACATAATGGAAATAAGATAGCTCGGGCGATGGTAACTTATCTCTAAGAAGAAATGTGGTGGCTACATGCCTCTGAACTATGTTACAATCAGGCTCAAGGGCCTATTTATTATTTGAAAACATGATAAAACCATAAAAAACCAAAACCCTAACCCCGGGAGATGTAACACCTAGAGTTTGTGGGCCTCGTTGGGGTTAGTTGGGCAGCCAACTTCCTGGGGTCGTAACTTGGTCATATTATCTTCGTTTAGCATGTACAATTCCTTGTTGGAAAGGTCTCACCAAGTACTACAGGTTTCACCACAGGACCCTCCCTACAATTATGGGCTTGTTGTGAACCCCAAAAAAACGTTGTTTAGGGGGCCAAAACTACTCTGGAAGTTCAAGACCTGAAAAACTACTCAAAATAGTAAATATTGAAATGAACAAGGAAACATGGTGATCTGGGTGCAGGTGTAAGGGATAATCGTTCAAATCCAGAAACGATCTCCTCAAGCATAGGTGGAAGTTCTTCTTCAATGTTCCTTGGAGTTTCAGTCATCTACCTCCAAGCTTAGCTATTCTACTAAAAACAACAAAACCATTATCTGTACTACCATTATCAATTATCATCTGACAACATTTCCCTTGAACCTTGCATACAGTCCTGAGCAAGGTCTTTCTCTGCGCTGGTTCAACAATTTCATTTGCTGGCTTTAACAAAACTTTGTTAACTACCAAAGATTCCCCTTTCTCTAGTACATTTTCTTCTTCTATTACCTTTGTTGCTTCCTCTTCAGTCTTAGCAACAATTGCATTTATCTTATTTATTCCTATGTTTTCTGGGCACTCATAGGCTCTGTGTCCTAGCTTGTTACATTTGTAACATCTGACTTCTCTTCCTCTGCCTTTGTCTCCTCTTCGTCTGGAAAAACTCCCGCTGCCACTTGCATCACCTCCTATGGGTGCATGCTGACTTTAGCTGCTGCTAGCTCCATCTCTAGGTGATGTAGACCTTCCTCTACCACCTTGACTTCCCCTTCCTCAAAAATTACCTCTATTTCTAGCAGATTGCTTCCTCATGAGTTTTTCTTCAACCTTCAATACCATCTGATAAGCCTCTTCTACTGTTTTAGGAGACATTACACTTATCTCATCTTGAATCTCCATTTTGAGACCATTTACATATCTTGCAACCTTCTCATATGTATCTTGAATTTGTCCAACTCTTATGCTCACTTTGTAGAATTCCTCTATGTATTCCTTCACTGTCATAGACCTCTGTCTAAGATTCTGCATCTGTATAAATAATGTCTCTTGATAATCACTTGGCAAAAACTTACCTTTCAACTTTGCCACCATCCTGTTCCAATTTTTAATTGGTTGTTTACCAAGTCTTCTTCTTTCTTCCTTCACTCCATCCCACCAAAGTGCTACATGTCCTTTCAATTTTTTGACAGAAAACTTCACTTTCTTTCCTTCTTCCGTTTCTTCATAATCAAGGAATTTCTCCATGTCATTAATCCATTCTATCAATTCCTCAGGGCTTAAACTTCATGTATAAATTGGAACTTCAAGTCTGGGTTTAGATGTGGATCTCAATATTGACTTAAAGAATCTCATTTCAGGAGTTACATATGCAAGTTCCTCTTCTTCTACAGCTCCAAATTCAAGCTCATTGGCATCTCCAACATCTGCATCTCTTGCCATTTCCATTGCTTCTAATATAGCTTGTATCTGTTGCATAACTTCTAATACTTCAGCATTTGCAACTGGTCTTCCTCTTTTTCGACCACCACCTCTTCCTCCAACTTTGAAAGCCATGTTGGATTTATTTTTATAATCCTTGAGATCCTATTCAGTGTCACTAGGCTACTCTGATACCACAAATGGTGGTCAGGGTGCAGGTGTAAGGGATAATCGTTCAAATCCAAAAACGATCTCCTCAAGCGTAGGTGGAAGTTCTTCTTCAATGTTCCTTGGAGTTTCAGTCATCCACCTCCAAACTTAGCTATTCTACTAAAAACAACATAATTTTTATTATTACTCAGAATATGGCAGAACCTCACTTACCATGGAACTAAAAGGAAAACAAAGCTGCAGTTGATAATTTCTTGGGTCTGAAATCTGAATTAGCCCGTGTGTACCTTTACCACGCGATCACCATTGTATCGCGCTTTTCACAACAAACGACTGTGATTGACTGGGCTTCAACTGGAATAAACCACAATTCATATGATATCGCATCCGATTTCCAAATTAAACCCCATGTGTGTTAACCACGTGACTACCGTCAGATCAGCCTCCTTCAATCGGACGGTCCTGATCAAGTGAGATATTAACTCAATTGAATGATTTTTCACATCTGTTTTCTGGGTTAACATTCGCACTTATGAGTCCACGACCATCATTAGATCTGTGCCTATCGATCAGACAACTCAGATCTTTTCCTAGGCTCTCATGGCTTTTATCGGGGTTTTGCTCCTTCCGCCAAGGTTTTAGCGCTTCCGCTAGGTTTAGACTGTGGTTAAGTTGTATTTCTTAAAACAGACCCAGATTGTTCTGATACATAGAAATGAATATTTTAAACACAATAACACACGGTTATTACAGAATCTAATTCCGCAGTTCGAACTAAAAAACAACACACTCAAAGATATTTCAAAGGAATTCAAACCTCCGGGATTGACCATTCATATGCAGAATACGCAGAGACACAAAGATATTTCAATTTTTTTTACAGTCTAGTTCTCTATAGCCAAATCCCATTACAATAGTTCAAAACTTACATAAATACCTTACATTTAACAATCTGATCCTTAATCAATGGATCGAATCTATCTAATCTAAGGATAAATACCTAAACTGCATGATATTCTCCCCAAGAATCTCAACTAAGTCTAAACTACTTGGATTAATTACAAAATCATTCAAATACCTATATTCTAACTCAAATCCTACGTAGAAAACTTTGTAAAATGACAGCTAAAGGATCCCATTCCTTTGCTTGTAAACTTTTTTTGGATTTTTGGAATAAACACGAAGCCTTTTGTCTTCAAGCCTTATGCTCTTGCATCAAAACAGATGAAATTTATTGGGGGATCTAGGTGGAATAGGCGGGTGGTCACCAATATCCACCTGGATCATTCCTCCCCTCTTAGGAAGAAATGGTCCCCATTGCGTGCAAAGCTTCCATGAGGTGAGAAAATTTCTGTTGAACTTGGTCCCTGGCGAACCACATTCCCTAGTGAAGGAGTTGGCCTACTTTGACAACTTGATATAACTACATCCTCTGTTGGCGAGTGTTCTTGATATGTGTGTCCATCATCTGATCATTTGTGGCATGTTCCATGCAGTCCGGGTTGATCTCTGTTGGCGTGAGATGTTCTGCAATGTCAGATGTCTCCAACAATGGTGGAAAGTATGGCCAAAGGCAATCTACATTGAACACTGGATGCAAACCAAGGAATGGTGGGATGCTAAGCTCGAAGGCATTGTTAGCGACAGCCTTGGTGATGGTGTATGGCCCATATTGGAGCAGGTGAAGCTTGCAATGGGGTCCAACAAGGCACTCCTTCTGCAAATGTAGCCAAATTTTGCCACCCACATGGAACTTGTGCGACACTCGACGCTGATCATGGCATTGATTGTACTTAGCATTGGCTCTGTCTAATATATCATGGACTTGTTGGTGGATGTGTTGAATGTTCTCAATGAATTTGTTAGCCCTTTCAAATTCATACTGAATGTGAGACGAATCTACCTAAGTGGTTGCAAATGGTATGGCCACATCAATGGGGCATAATGGATGAAATCCCATCCCTACCTGAAAGGGGTTGTGGCATGTTGAGCTGTGAAGATCTCTATTGTAGCTGTGTTGGACATAAGGGAGTCTTTCATCCAATGTTCATGGATGATTTGAGTTGTACATGTGCAGAATGTGTACGATCATCCTATTGACAACCTCTATTTGGCCATCAGTTTGGGGATGGAAATTCGTGGACTAAGTTTTGTATCCAGCATCGACCAGAGACTTGACCAAAATTAACTCAAGAATCTTTTGTCTCGATTTGAGACAATGGACTATGGGATCCCAAAGTGTGCCCACACTCGCTCAAAGAAGAGCTTAGCAGTGGCCTCTGTTGTGATACTCTTCTTGCAGGTTGCTATGATGGCCATCTTAGAGAATCTGTCAATGACCACGAAAGCACAATCATTATCATGGTTAATAGAAGGAAGTCCCAACATGTAATCCATGCAGACATATTCCCAAGGCCAAATAGGAGTAGGTAGAGGAGTATACATGCCTTGCTTCTTGATGGTTGGTTTGGCAATGGCACAAGCAGTGCAGGATCTAATGTACTTTCCAACATCCTAACCAAGTTTCGGCCAATAAAAATATTTCTACAATATTGCCATTCTTTTCTCTACTTCAAAATGTCCAACGGCCAAACTGTAGTGCGCCTCCCAAATCATCTTGGCACACTCACTTGAAAGAACACAGATGTGTCCTAGGTGGCATAACAATGCATCTTGAAGGTGAAAATTTAGAACTTTCTTCCCTTCCAGGAATGTATGATATATGTTGTCGAATTCTGAATTGCTCTTGTAAAGATGCACCACGACGATGTCTCGTGCTCACAGGAGTCAAGCACAGTGATCAACACCATGACCAGTGGTCGATTGAGGCAATCGATGACGGTATTAGTGTTGCCCTTCTTATACTTAATGTTCAAATGGAATTGTTGCATATAGGTGGACCATTTTTTATGGTGATTGTTCTACGAATTCCCTTATGTCTGTATGCTTGTAGAGGTCAGTGGTCTGTGTGGATGACCATTTCCTTCCCTAGACTCTAATTCTTCCATTGACTATAGGCCTGCACAATGGAATACATTTCTTTGTCTTAAGTGGGGTACTTTTGGACTATGTCTGAAAGTGCCTCACTGTGGTAAGCCATTGGATTCCCATGTTGAGTAAGATTGCACCAATAGCGTAGTCGGAGGCATCTGCCTCAATCTCAAATGGTTGTTGCAGGTTTGGTAATGTGAGGACTGGTGAAGAATAGAGGTGATTCTTCAACTCAAAGAACACTTTTTGTTGGGTTTCTGACCAAAAAAGCTTTGCTTTCACTCCACCCTTGATAACTTGACTTAAAGGTCAAGTGATATGAGAGAACCCCAACATGAACCTACAGGAGAAATTAGCAAGACCCAAAAAGTTGCAAAGCTTTGTTAGAGTGGTTGGGGCTGGCCAATCCAGAATGATTTGAATCTTGGATGGGTCCACATGTACACCCTTCCCATCAATGATGTATCCCATATATTGAACCTGGGTCAAATGAAAGGTGAATTTGTCAAAGTTAGCACACAGCTTGTGTTGTCTCAGGATTTGAAGGAGTTATCGAATATGGTGGAGGTGCTCTTCCCAACTCTGGTTGAAGATCAAGATGTCATCTAAATACACCACCATGAATGCATTGGTGAAGGGTCGCAAGATGTCATCCATTAGTCTCATGAAGTTTGCAGGGGCATTCTTCAATCAGAACGACATTACCAACCATTAGAAAAGGCCCTCCTTGGATTTGAAGGTAGTCTTCCACACATCGAAGGGTTTGATAGGCACCTGATGATAACCTGACTTCAAGTCAATCTTGCTGAAATATTTGGCCCCTTTGAGCTGGTCCAGAAGGTCATCAATCTGCAGGATTGGCTACCTATTCCGGACAAGGATTTGTTCAGCACCTGATAGTCAATATAGAGCCTCGAGGTCCCATCCTTCATCTGTACCAATACAATCAGGCTCCCACAAGGTGATGAGCTTGGCTTGATGTTCCCTTTCTGCCATAGTTCTTGAATCTACCTCTTGATCTCATCGTTCTCTAGAACATAGAGTCGATAGATCGGTCCATTGGGCAGCGACGCATCCGGGGTCAGATCGATGGAGTGATCGACTTGACAGTGTAGAGGTACCCCTATGGGTGAGGCAAAATTATCCCTGTACTCCTCCACAACCTTGTTCATTTGTTGTTGTTGTGCAGAGTAGCCATGCCTAGAAGTCGTGGCCACAACCTTCTTCTTGCCCTCGGGGTGAAGCATAAGGAAAATAAATTTCCTGGTCTAGGAAATGATCTTACTACATATTTTTGCAGTGATTAAAGAGATGGTGATACGCAGGGCTACCTCCGATATCCTTTACAACTTATTAGCCAAAGTAATAATCAAATAGCGAGGTCTAGACTCATATACAACATGTCGCTTCCACAAGTATGGTTGTCCTAATAATAGATCACAAACTTCAAGAGGAAAAATGTTACATAGTACCTCATCCGTGAAGGGCTTGATGCTATAGGGAAGGCGGCACTACTCACTGATGAAAAGATCTCATCCTTGGTGAAGCCACCCAATGGTGTATGACTATGGATGTGTTGTAGTCTTTAGGCCCAACCGCTTCACAACCTCTGCTGAAATGAGGTTCTTTTCGCTCCCACTGTCGACAATGAATTGCAGCGGATAACCCTTCATCCACATTTGTGAGTGGAAGAGGCATTCCCCCTCCTCTGGATCTTCAGGCTCAATCTTCTGGATCTTGGTGGTGGCCACGATGGCACTAGGTTCCACATTAATGATCTACTTCCCTTTGTCAGTTTCCTTATCAGGTTCTAATTCATAGTTGGAACCCACATCTGATTCAGAAGCCTTCAACTCAGTCACCAGTGACTACTTGGCCTGACACTCACTTTTCTCGTGTCCTTCTTCATCTTCGTGGTGTCGTTCTTTGCTTGCGGCTTCGGCGGGCTGTCCTGGGTAGCCCCACCTTGGCTTGGTCCTTTTTTCTATGGTTTGGGGGCACCCTTTCCTTGCTTTGGATTTGCAGATCCAAATTCTCACTTCTTCTGTTTAAACTTCTACTCAATCTTGACAACGTACCAATACGCTGTGTCGAGAAAGGAAATGTCGAGGAACTCCATCTCGTCTTGGATGTATTATGTAGATAGCCACGGTGCTTGAGCACCAAAGGCCGCTTAGTATCATTGATACCCAGCTTCATATGAAGGGTATGGAAAATATTTCTGAACTCTGGCACATCTTGGTCCCTTCCCTATTGTAGCATGGTCCACTTTATGTATTTGTCTTCATAGCTCCCAACAGGGTAATATTGTTCCTTTATGGCATCTTGTAAAGAATTCCAAGTGGGTTTGGCTGAAAACAACGAGGGTTCACTCTCTTCCTTTTGTTCACAGTGGGTTTCCCACCAGTCCTTGACGTGTGGGGCGGCTTTGAGAAGTGCAAAAGTAATCTTTTCCCTATTGGAAAAGTCATGAACTGAAAAATATCCTTCCAACAGATTTAACCATTTATCTACGACGTCTGCATCTATCAAGCCTTCAAATATGGGAATATTGAAGCTAACTTGTACCTTAAATGGAGTGGCGCCTCCAGAGTGGTTGGTGGATGAAGATGCATCGCCTGTGGGTAGCCTTTGAAGGATCTGGCAAAGTTATCCATCATCGTGTCCCTCTGTCACTCGAGGGCTTCCTCGAGAAACATTTTGAAAGGATCTCCTGCACCCTTCTCTTTCTTTTCTTCCACCATGAGAGGTTGTCAGGTTTTGCGAGGCTGATCTTCCAATGGTTCAACCAGATCAAACCCTAACTCCTTATACCCTAACCTCGTTGGAGACATGCAAAGAAAAATAGAGAAAGAGCAAATCGCTTTGATACCATTAATTTGAACTTAAACAAGAACTCAACAAATTATAGATATAATCATAAACACAGAGATGCAGCAGAAAAGCACTTCATTTCATTAATAGAAAAACATTGAACTATGCTTACAAACATAATGGAAATAAGATAGCTCGGGCAATGGTAGCTTATCTCTAAGAAGAGATGTGGTGGCTACATGCCTTTGAATTGTGTTACAATGAGGCTCAAGGGCCTATTTATTATTTGAAAACATGATAAAATGCTAAACAACCAAAACCCTAACCCCAGGAGATGTAACACCAAGAGTTTGTTGGCCCTGTCGGGGTTAGTTGGGCAGCCAATTTCCTGGGGTCATAACTTGGTCATATTATCTCTGTTTAGCGCGTACGATACCTTGTTGGAAAGGTCTCGTCGAGTACTACGGGTTTTGCCGCAGGCCTTTGCCAACAATTGTGGGTCTACCGCGGACCCCAAAAAACACCGTTTAGGGGGTCAAAACTGCTCTAGAAGTTTAGGACCCGAAAAATTGCTCAAAATAGTAAATGTTGAAATGAACAAGGAAACAGATGAAACTGACTGGGGGGTCTAGGTGGAATAGGCAGGTGGCCACCAATATCCACCTGGATCACATTGAGATTGATCAACCCTTATCACACTCTCAACTGAAATCTAAGATCAGGCCTCTTAGATCTCAACCCTCTAGCTTTCATACCAACATAAAGAAATAAGGACCACAAAGAATCAATAGAATGAAACCTTTTATTTAATCAAGCCCATGCCCAAACACTAATGCAAAATACATGGCAATCTCCCATTATATAGGATAATAACTCCTACTAAAATATAACTGACTCATATTGAAAATAACGATTTCTACACAATCGGGAACATTCTGTTAACTCGAGTTCTACACAATCGGGAACATTCATTTCTCTATTAACTCATTTTTTACATAATCTAGAACATTCATTTCTTTATTACCTCTAAGTATCGATTCCTTCTACAAATTCTTCATTAATTCAATTCAACCTATCTAAAAGAAGATAAAACTATTTACTAAGCTCAAATTACAATGGAGATAAAAGTAGAAAATCTTTAGTTTAGCATCATATAAGAAGCACTCAATAAATATGAAATAAATATGAACTCAACTAGTTTCAAAGTTTTTCAAATGTATAATGAAGTGTTTTTTTGAAAGCACAATTTATTATACATTACACCACTCGGATATATATCATATATATTATATATATATAATAGACGACGAGAATAAGTTAGTTACCATGCAACAAATTTGAAATTAAACTCAATAAACCTTACTTCATAATAATTTATTATACAATATAGCGAAAATCAATTTCTGATTATTAACAAATTAAAATATGCATTATTTCTTATGGAGTTGTCTATAATGCGACTTTTTGGAGATTCCAGTGACGGAATCCGGCGGAAGAAATTGAGGTTAAATCTTGATTTGTTGCAGTTAAAATGGTTTTTTAACTACATATTTGGATTCAACACCATGAAAAACCCCTAGGACGCTTTGATTGCATAGAAACTAGCTATCAAACTTGCGATTCCAATAAATTGCTGCCGGATTTTGACCGGAAAAACCTGCCGGAAAGACTTCCAAAAAATCTCATTATAGACAACTACATTTCGTATTATCAACCCATTAAAATATACATTTAAATATGTAATTTATCATGCACGAGTTCATTTGTTTCCTTTATTTTAGAATTTTTTTTCTTCTTGTGCGCAATTTTCGATAATTGCGACATATCTCGGGTAGAAGAAAGCCATTGCATAACAAAAACATTGAAGGCGAAAGGGTAAATGCATATGACAGCGTGCAAGAAGAAATATTTGAGAAAGAAGCCAAAGGGTTGAAAGGATAATTGCGGTTGAGATATTTTCTTTCAAGATAGGCCCCACCTTTTTCTTAGTAACAGTGAATGGACTTATTTTTAAGTTAAGTCCACAAGGTTTAAAGATGGCAACAAGGAGTCAACAACTTCAAGTGTATGGGAGTGTAAACACACGTTACGTAGACAGGAGGGAGGGTTTTGATTGAAATAACGGAACATTGGACACATGTAATAAAAGACCATGGAATCTTCTTGATTTCTTATGTTGTCCTATTTGGAAAATGGTTAAAGAGTAAGAAACGGACCATATTTTGAGGGGGAGAGGCCATAATAGGACTTGTATGGTCCAAAGAAAAAGTAGCTAGAATTAGAACTAGATTCTCTAGACATTATAATTATAATTAGTAATTAGTAATTAGCATAGCATAGCATGAGGGCATGGGCAAATCCAAGGAAGGGGTCATATTCATGAGGGCATGGCCAAATCTAAGGAAGGGCTCATGTTCATGACAATGAAAAGATTCATGACATTTTGTGGAAAGGGATCCAAGAAATGCTATGGAATGACACATGCATATTGAAGTAATTATCAAGTTGAAGGAGTCCAATTTAAAGCAATACTCAATCCATTTCACGTGGCTAATTCTTCAAAAAAATGTAGATTTGTCATTGGAGCAGACAAGACCATGAGGCCCTAGGAATACTAATCATGGTTAAGAAAGCTTTATACAGGTTTAGGTAGCTTTAGTTAGATACAAAACCCTTTTGGCAGAATGATTCGAGTCTGGGTTATTATTGAGAGCTCGAATATCTGTTATTATTGGGTGGAACCTTGGAAGGCACTTGGGATCCCGCATGACACTTATATTCTTTTATTAATGTGAGAATCTTTCATCACTCTGATTATAGGGGTTAAATTTAATATATAAAAAATTAATGAATTGCATATATAAAATATTTGTTAAAATTTTATAATATAAAATATAAAAGTTTTATATTTTAAAAGTTAATAAGATTGGTAAGAAATTTTACATTTTGAGATAATGTTTATTGTTTATGACATTAGCATAACTATTAAGAGGTTTTAGTTTTGAATGGATTTAGATATTTTTGTTGTATGTTATTTTTATAGTTGTTCATTTATATGGATAGATTTTATAGTAATTTATTTACATAGATAAATTTTGAGTAAGGTTGATAGTCATAAGAGTTACGTTTGAATTTCATTTTATTTAAACCAACAATGATCCCTATTAATTCTAAATCTATCCAGCATGGAGAGGGATCAAGTCTCTCAAGATGTAGTTTTGTTTTTAAATGTAAAACTTTCGAAGAAATATTTGCATCTTGAAATATTTGATTTCTTTAGATATTTGGTAAATCCAATTATAATAGATTTATGCCAAATCTCAATAATATTATTTATATTATCTATACATATCTCTTTCTCTTTATATAAATATATTATTTTTTTATTATATATATATAACATTTTCCTTTGACATGTTTTATAAATTTTAAATTTATTTTTATATATATAAAGTTTTTATATTTTAATTATTAAATTTAAATGTAAAATCTAAATATCATGGTTATGAATATGGATCATTTTAGGTATATATATATATTTCATATTTTTATAAAATAGAAATGTTTTTTATTTTAATTATATGTTTATTAATTAAATTTAAACATGAAGTTATGAATATGGTTATGAATATGAATTATGAGAGTTTAGGCTTATGTAAAATGAGTAACTATGATATAAGACTTCCAGAGCCATCACATTTTGTTTTCTTGTCAATGTTTCGAGCTAACTAATGTGGCTCTTATATCATTAAATGAATTATCATTATTTAAATTTCTTTGATGTGATATGTATATTATGAATTTTTTCCTTAACAAATTGTTTGTAATTTTATCGATAAAAATAAAATTATAATACAACAATTTCAATTGAATTGATTTATTATTTTTATTATTACTTTTATTATTTTTTACTTTTTATTACTTTTTTAACTAGCCAACATTATATTTTATATTATTATTTTGATCTAATTCTTCACAACCATATCTCATCGAATGTGTCACTACAACATCTCCTCTATACTAGGCTATAAAGTGCCTCTTCGTGCAATGATTCACTCAATTTTTTATTTTATTTTTATTTTAGCAGAAATGAGAAGATTTGATATTAAAATTTGTGCCAAGTCGCAAATGTTACTCGAGAAATAGTTACATTGATTCATCTCGTTGCCTATCCTCAAGAGAGGAGCTTTCTGGGATTACAAAATAGCTATAATGAAACTTGACTATTGCTAACAAACTATATACATGAACTTTGTAAAATTAATCAAGAAGCAAAATACATTTTTAGAGGGAAAACATCAAAGAGCTAACGGGGCGAGCTGGTTGAGATCTGGCAAGACTTTCTCACTTGTCGACTAGAGGCGTTGCTACTAATAGTCTGATTAGCATTGGTCTGATGATGTACCATTAGTTCTTTAAGTTTCTTCTTGGGAGCACCAATTTCATCTGCTTGTTGAGCTAATTTCATTTTTAAGGATTGGACTTCTTCAATGAGGTTTATGGTTGTAGTCACTTACTGATGTAACTTCCAATTTATTTCCATTTTCTCCAAGTGAGGAGATTTGATTTGTTGAGCACAGGTGTTGTAGTCTGAGGTACCCACTAATGGAGGAATTTTATCTTTGTTAACCCACATGTTCATACTTTTGAATGGATTGATCTCTTTTCCTTCTTGCATGGTGTGTAGGAGGCACTAGAGTGCATTAAGAGAGCGATAAGAGAAAGATGCCAGAGCCAAATTTACCTAGGGAAATGTGAAAGCAACACAAAAGAAGATAGCTCGAGCCCAACATAAGAGAACAAAACCGCGTTCACCAAAAATTACAGATTTTGCCCCAGAGAAAATGAAGTTTAGAGATACCTAGGCCTAAGAAGCATCAAAACCCCCTTAGAGAATTGGAGAACAGATGAAAGAAGTAAAGGGACCCAAGCTCAAATTTGACTCTAAGAATGGAGGGGACACCACATAATTCCACAATAGGAAAGATGCACCAAAATAGGAGAGTACTAGGAAAAAGAGAAGAGTAATTCAAATTGGAAAAATTCCAACATAATAGGATGACCTGTAAGAAGAAATTATGTCCAACAGAGCTAAATTGACAATAGCACACTGGGACAACCCTAGAGCCTAGATGATTGTAGAGGAAATAATCATTTTCAAAATGCCTCTAAAAGCTTATGAATTCAATGCCTTGTGAATAAATTCCCCTTCCGTGGAGCACCATGATCATAAACTACTGAGAGCACCAACCACAACAACAAAACCTAAGATGGTCAGGAATTAACAAGAAAAGGGCAGAATAACAATTTGAGTCTAAGAATTTAAGAAGTTTGGATTTAATCCCACATGCGAGAATGTACCTTTATCCATTAATCTTCATAACTACAGTAGCCTTTGAATCCATCAATATCTTAAATGTGAGGTTAGAACAAGGATTAAAATGTCGTCACTTCCCTATGCCTTGAGCATGTGAATTGATGGGATATAATTTAAATGCATGTGACACTTTGATCATGGGAGCCACGATACCTTGACACATGATCCCCCAAATTTTTACCATAGTTCTTAAACTTGGAGGTGATTCATGGGGAAAGTCTATTTTCCTTTTAGCCTTAGCCATGAAACATGAATTAAAGGGGAGGGTCATGGGAAAAATAGTTCTTAAACTTGGAGCTGAGCCATGAGGAAAATCTTTTTTACTTTTAGCCTTAGTCATGAAACATGAATTAAAGGGGAGGGTCATGGGATATTTTTCCGATCATGACTACCATTTAATTTCCATTTCTCTGTCATTGAGGAGACAAGCTAAATTAGCTTTTTTTCAGCCTCAAAGTTTTGGTGCCTAAGGATATGAAAGAGGATATAGAAGGTAAATTTTCAAGGACTCTAAAGATTCTTTGAAGTAATATTTTGAGATGATTTTCTTTAGACCAAGTGCCCTTGTACAAATTCTGAATAGTTAGCAAGGAATCTCCCAAGATTACCAACTTCTGAATATGAAAGTCTTTTTCCGGGATTAGGCCTAGGAGAATGATGCAACCCTAAGGCTGCACAACCAATATACCTTATCAGGGCTTAATTTCCCCTTAGTGGCCCTTTAAAGTCCCATGCCCACATGTATGCATATCAGAAGTGGTTTACAGGCATTTAGCCTTAAAAACCCAAAAGGATCAAAACGGATCCATTCAATCACCCTTTAACATTGATTTATCATAATATCGCAGTCGCAAACCATCACAGCTCATATATATCGAGATATATGAATATGAGGAAACACAATGAAACCACACGAAAACATTGATTTTTTTACCTTTTTCGATCGGCGCGCTTATCATACACCGAAGTCAACACACCCAACATTTGTGACCATTGATCTGGAGCAATGAGATCTGACAGTCCAGATCAAATCACCTTATCGGCGATCAACAGTCCTATTGGTTTGCAATATCGGCACTATTCCTTGGCAGAGGTCTGATGTGATTATCGCTAATCACTATCGACGATTGTAATACACCACTTAACACTTTACCTCTCTGAAGCACCGATGCGATATGTCGTAAATCGCATATTGCTGGGGTTTGGGTATAGGCCTATGCACTGTGCCGATCCAATTTAGTGATGTGATATATATAGAATTACCCAGACCCAATAAGTCCCAAAAGTGGCATCTATATTATTTCAAATCCAGTTTGTTGATCCCGCTAAGTGTTTTGCTCCGTTTTCTCTTTGTAAAGGCTTTCTGCAATGCGACAACGCAATACATAGGGTCGATGCGATTTGGAGTTCCCTGGATCCGATGTCATTGAAACCCTCTGTCTAAAGGATTTGAGATCCGGATTCTCAATCTAACTGCACTTTACGCCTGATACTTAGTGTATTTGGGTTTTCCGCCTGTGACACTAGAACAATGGAATGCATTCACCAATTCATCCCTTAACACAGTAATTCCACTTAAAACATATGAAAAACCCGCAGGCTGACATCAAGAGCATTCGAATATAGAAAGAAAAACAAGCACTCAAGGCCTCCGCGGCCAGTTATATAACTACACTCATAACACTGTTATTCACAATAAACAAATGATAGAGCTTCACCCTTCGGCCTGATCACATAGGTAAATTCCTCTGTCTCAAAAGAAATGCATTCAATCACACAGTTCTATCACTCCAATCAATTCTTTGTAAATAAATACAAAACTATATTTTGGGGATCTCTGCCCTTTCTGGCCTGATTAATCTAAATTGCGGCCTTTTTCCTCTTATGTTGCCTGTAGGCTTACAAATGCCTCATGTCTTCTCTCCCTCTCTATCTCCTCTCGCTCTCCTTCAAAAAACAAAGGAAATTGCATATATGCTAAGTTAACCATCTCCTCCACAATTGGAGGAATAAATTATACATTTAGAATTCAAGTTCTATCCTAATCTAAACAAACTAGACTACTTGGCTTGATCTCCACACAGGGAGGATCATTTGCCATTTATTCCCAATTTTGTTCAGAATAAGGCCACTCTGAACTACTTACATTTATTTGAAATTAATACAAATTCAACAACCAAGTCTTCCTCCAAACTTGTATTAGCCACAACATGTGACCACTCCATCACATTGTTGGCTAGGCTTAGATGCTCCTGCCTCACACTCCCAAGGTTTAAATTAATCATGATCTCCTGATCATGCACTTTTGATCTGTGTCCTCCTGGATCCCATACTTGGTTTGGTAGTCTGTACTTGGTTACTGTTGTTGTTGTTTGTCCTTCAAATATCCCTCCTTTATGTTGTAATGCCCCATTGGTCATGCTTTCACCATCTATTGCTGTCATTTTCAGATATTTTGTTGTTGTTTTGCCTAATTTGCATTTTTCCATTCCCTTCACCTGTACCATTCTTTCTAGCCAATCTCCCTTCCTTCTTTTGGCCTCCATTTAGTTTATTGGAATGTTGTTGTATGAGTCTCCATAACTTAGCCAATTCTTTGTCCACTTCACTTCTCATATGTTGAACACTATTCTCCTGTATCTAATTGTGTTCTTGAAATAGAACATCAGAATCCCTGTGCTAATAACCTTCCATATACATTTTTGAAATGTACAAATTCCTTCTCCATTGATTCTCTGCAGTAATCCAAGGTCCTTCTTGTGGTTTCTCATTCATGATTTCATCATTCCTTACTTCAAATTCCAGCAAACCTGTAACTCCACAAAGTTCTTGGAAACTCATAATTCTTCCTACTTGTTTAGCTACTTGGAATATTTCTTCTTCCAGTAACTTCGTTTCTACACTCTTAAGGATTATGGAATTATACTTGTCTACCCTCGAAATGTCACTTCCAGCCTCTTCTTCATCAATAAATTTTTGTGGTATAATAGTAATTCTGTTACTATTATTTCTTGTACTCATCTCCAGTTCAACACTCCCGTACTGTAATTTCGACATTGTTTCATCTTCCTGAGACATTCTGATCACATCCTTCATTAATCTGATCTGTTCTTCAGAGTAAATTCCTTGTTTGACATTCATTTCACATTGCCTTGTACATGCATATAAATCTTCATTAGAATTGATCAATTCAATAAACCCAATTACTTCACCTCGCTTCCTCATTATTCCAACAATTCTGACAACTCCATTGTCATGCAATTCTGGTTGTACAGTTTGATCACTTATTCTTTGGATTTCTTTTCTCCTCTTCAAAAGACTTGACTTATGCCACAAATCTGTCATCTCATTTGGAATTTCTTCCAAGAGCTCTACACGACCTTCACTAACTGCATTATCTGTAAATATATGTTTTTAATCCTTCTGTACCTCTGGCTTCCTTCAAGGTCAATGATCTCCAATGACTGTTTAACATCTACAAAGTTTTCTATATCAATCTTCAGTAGTTACTCTCCTTTGGCTTCAGTCTTCAACAGTTGTCCAATATCTACATAATTTACTACAGTTATGTTTAATAGCTGCTCTTCCCCTTATATCACATGATTATGTGAATTTCCTTCCTTTAACTTCTAAAAAATCATATCTGCGTTGTTCCCTTCACTTACGACACCACTAAACAGTCTCCTTACTTCAATGTATCCTTTGATCTCAATAATTCTTTTGCCATCCTCCTTTTGACTTATCCTTTGGATATTATCGGACTGGACATCTTCCTTCACTTGGTTGTAACATTTCTCCTTATTCTGCATATGACTATGAGTAGTCATAACTTCACCTGTTAAGATAACAATTTCCAATAATTTCTTGTCTTCCCTCAAGTCCATATGTCCTGCAAACACACAACAACTTTCAATTTTCAAAATACAATACCTTTCATCTTATTTTGATGCTCCAAGCACCAATCCTCCATCATAGATCTTTTGGATTTCAACAGATTCTTCTTGTTGTGACTCCATTCCTTTGAGTCTTTCCTTTTCTAACAAATCAATATGAATTTGTTCTAGTTCCCTGGACTCGTTCATCAGCTTGCCATTCCACCTCTATTGCAATAGCTTCCACTTGACCCTTTTCTTCATTCTCCATCTGTATCTTTGGTCTTTACTTGTCTCCATCTGTATCTATGGCCTTTACTTGTCTTTCTCTGTACTTCCAGACTAATCTCGGGTTCTTCACTCTACTACCAATTGCTACACTGCTGCAATCTAATGCCTTCCTCAAATTCATTCTCATGTTGCTGATCATCCCTTCCAAATTACTGGTTCCTTCCATCTTCATCTTACTGAGTTAATATTTCTGTCTCCTTCATGTCTCTAAGGACATAACTTCCTTCTTGCTCCTGATCTTTCATCTCACCTTCAAATAATCTTTGCTCAATTTCTCTGATTTCAGCATCATATTTATTAATGCTTCCTTCCACACCTTTTTCTCCATCAAGTTCTGTGAGCTTCATTTCTCCTTCAAGTTTCTTGAGCAGTCTCTCCAAGAATATTAATTCCATGTGGAATCTCCCTAGCAGTTCATCACAACTTCCATTCTCAGCTTCATTCTTTTCCTAGCAATACTCCTAAGTTATCCTGTTTTCTACACTATCACATTGCAAGCTTCTTTCACCAATTTCATTAAACAAATCCATTGGTTTACCTTCTTGTAGTACCATTATGGCATTTTCATTAGACTTCTGGTCCATAGCAACTTCATCTAATTGTTTCACACCAAACATAATTTCATCTATGAACTCCTTCTGCTGTAATAAATCAACATCGTCTTCCTCTAAAAGGGATTCTCCATCATACTTCACCTCAAGAGCTTCATTCCTATTTATGACAGTTTCACCAGATTGTCCATCATCCTCTACATATCCTGCAACCATACACAAACTATGAGAATTAAAATAACAAGGCTTCATTGCCTCATCTGCTTCCCTTGTCAACATATCTTCGAATTGTTCTGAACTATGCCAATAGTCCATAAGGTCTTCATTTGATCTCTCATTACCCTCTTCACCTAACATTTCACCTTGTTCTGGTCTACAAATGGAAACTTCCATTTCTTCTTCTGCTTATCTGAGTTCCTCTGATTCCTCTTGAGCACTCAATATCTACTCAATCTTTCTCAATTCTTCTGCTATCTCTAACTTCACTTGTTGATTTCTCTTTTCTTGTAACCTTTGCCACTTTACTCTTTTCCTCATGGTCCAACCATGCTTTTGGTCTTCAACACTTCTCTGTAGCATCTCCATCAATATTCCAATTTGGAAATCTATCTTAGCTTTCTCTCTGTCAAACTCTTCTTGACTCATCCTCATGCCATTTGCTTTGGCATCTTTCCTTCTACTGTGGCTTCTTTCTGAATCTCTAATATGATTATCTGTAGTCATCCTCTTCTCCTCTCTTTCCATGAGCTCCTCACTCCTATACAACAAGCCTCTGCAACAACAAGTCCTCCTTACTACGATCTTACCTCACTAAGCTCTCCTCACTCAGTCTTTTGGTAAGCACGGTCCTCTATCTGGAACCTTCTCTTGAGAAACACCTTTGCTCCCTCTAGGCTTTTGCAATCTCTCACTCTCTCTTTTGAGAACACTTCAGTTGTCCTCTCTATTCAACCTCTTGTTGGGTTCTTCAGGTTCACTACCACTTCAGAGTGCTTTCCCTGCTCTGCTTTTAAGAAATCATCTGGTTCTTCTCTCACAGCTTCTCTTGTTCTATTATGCTACAGTATTCACACTTTCTTATGATGTCAGCTGTGTTTTGAATGGATTTCCTCTATCTCTTGCATTTGCAAGTTCTGCTACAATCTCTAAGAACTTCCCAAAAGTTCTTCTACAGTTCACTGTTGTAATCTAGTGCCAAACTTCATTCATTCAACATGTTGTTGTTTCCATACCTTTGTAGTCTTAAATCTTCATAAGAAAACATCTCTTCACAGGAAATTTCTTCCTTTTCCTGCTCTGATACCAAAAATGATGCAACCCTAAGGCTGCACAACCAATATACCTTATTGGGCTTAATTTCCCCTCAGTGGCCCTTTAAAGTCCCATGCCCACATGTATGCATATCAGAAGTGGTTTACAGGCATTTAGCCTTAAAAACCAAAATGGATCAAATTTGATCCATTCAATCACCTTTTACCATTGATTTATCATAATATCGCAGTCGCATACCATCACAGTTCATATATATCGGGATATATGAATACGCAAAAACACAATGAAACCACACAAAACATTGATTTTTCTACCTTTTCCCATCGGCGCACTTATCCTACACCAAAGTCAATACGCCCAACATTTGTGACCATTGATCTGGAGCGATGAGATCTGACGTTCCAGATCAAATTTCCTTATCAACGATCGACAATCCTATTGGTTTGGAATATCGACACATTCCTTGGTAGAGGTCTGATGCGATTATCGCTAATCACTATCGGCAATCGCAATACACCACTTAACACTTTACCTCTCTGAAGTGCCGATGCGATATGTTAGCAATGACATATCGTTGGGGTTTCGGTACAGGCCTATGCACTGTGCCGATCCAATTTAGTGATGCGATAGATATAGAATTACCTGGACCTGATAAGTCCCAAAAGTGGCATCTATATTATTTCAAATCCAGTTTGTTGATCCCACTAAGTGTTTTGCTCCATTTTCTCTGTGTAAAGGCTTTCGGCGATGCGATAAAGCAATACATAGGGCTGATGCAATTTGGAGTTCCCCAGACCTAATGTCATTCAAAGCCTCTATCTAAAGGATTTGAGATCTGGATTCTCTGTCTAACTGTACTTTACACCTGATACTTAGTGTATTTGGGTTTTCCGCCTGCAACACTAGAACAATGGAATGTGTTCACCAATTGATCCCTTAACACAGTAATTCCATTTAAAACATATGAAAAACCTGCAAGCCGACATCAAGAGCATTCGAATATAGATAGAAAAACAAGCATTCAAGGCCTCTGCGGCCGATTATATAACTACACTCGCAACACTGTTATTCACAATAAACAAATGACAGAGCTTCGTCCTTCAGCCTGATCACACAGGTAAAGTCCTTTGTCTCAAAAGAAATGCATTCAATCACATAGTTCTATCACTCCAATCAATTAAGTGTAAATATAAATACAAAACTATATTTTGGGGATCTCTGCCCTTTCTGGCCCGATTAATCTAAATTGCAACCTTTTTCCTCATATGCTGCCCGTAGGCTTACAAATGCCTCTGGTCTTCTCTCCCTCTCTGTCTCTCCTCTAGCTCTCCTTCAGAAAACAAAGGAAATTGCATATATGCTAAGTTAACCATCTCCTCCACAATTGGAGGAATAAATTATACATTTAGAATTCAAGTTCTATCCTAATATAAACAAACTAGACTACTTGGCTTGATCTCCACGCAGGGAGGATCATTTGCCATTTATTCCCAATTCTGTTCAGAATTAGGCCACTCTGAACTACTTACATTTATTTGAAATTAATACAAATTTAACAACCAAGTCTTCCTTCAAACTTATATTAGCCACATGTGACCACCCCATCACATTGCTAGCTAGGTCTAGATGCTTCTGCATCAGAGGAGGCCATAAATCTTAGCTTGATTGTTGGTTCTTTGTCGTGGTCCCCATGAATAATTAATAACCAATTTTCCTTCGGGGTTGTGAAGAACCCCTCCCCCTCTTTCCACCCCTTGAAAATCAAAATTAAATCAACTATTCACTCAAATTTTAAAAGTTAATAGTATTCTACTTTAAAAATATCAAAATTTAATAAAACAATATACAAAATCCTTAAAAATATGAATACTTTTACCAAAGATTTGTCAAACATTTTATGGCCGAAATTTAAGAATTAATAAGACTCATTAAGGGTTTTACATTTTATTTTTTCAAGTAAGCCCAGATAATTATACTATCATAAAAAATAAGTGCATATCCATTTAGTAGCTACTATTTGTCTATCACAAGGGAAACCAAATTAATAACATAGATTTAATGTCTTAATATTGTATATAAAAAAGGGAACTAGTTAATTACTTTTGACATAAAATATACTGTATAAGTTTGATAAGCATTTAGATTTCACAATCCTACCATATATAAAGAAACCAACCTCACGGATAAGGGCAACAAAGAAGAACACATATCTATGGACCATGTCAATGTGAAGGGGAGCCCACTTATATCCTGCATCTACTTTTAGAGAAGTGACTAGGAGAGAAATAATATTTTTTATTAGAGTTAAGACTATTATTTCTAGCCTGTGCACCTTTCGCAAAAACGTCAACAATACGTAACAAGAGCTCTCTTTGTGTCTCTAAGCGCTCCACAAGAACCTATTCATAGAAAATTCAATATTACAGAGCAATGGAACACATAAAATATTGCAGAAACATAAACACAAAAAACACATAAAACAAGAGAGACACAGATATACGTGGTCCACCCAATTTGGGCTATGTCCACAGAGAAACAGCCAGTCCTTCCTTTTATATTATCCAGCAAACTAAAGAGATACAACCTACAGAAGATCTACTATAATTCCCTCTTCACTCTTGCACACTCTGCTCTCTCTTTCTCACTCAGAATACAGATCTACATAGACACAATACAATTCCCTCATATATAGCGAGAGGTTTCCTTCTAGGGAAAAAAACGCTAAATTAAACATAACTTCTACCGTCAGATCTCTGCCTAATGAACGGCCCTGATTGACTACAAAATTACAACATTTTACAAGGCAGTTTTACATCTATTTTAGCTTTGGGGGTGCTGCCCCTGATCCCCCGCCAGGGGGGGATCCAAAAGATTGTTGTTGCCCCCCCTAGACTCCCCTTGCACATATTACAGGCGACGTTTCCGCCACATTACGAACTGGGGTCCAATGCGGCAATACCTCTGAATGAAGAAGATTATCAGGCTCCACACCCAACAATCTCCCAATTGGAGACTGATTATAGCAACTCTACCGTTGCTTCATTTGCTGGACAATGGCTCCACTTTGGACCTAGCTATTTCTCATCTTCATCGTCAAACTTGAAGACCAATTGAAACTGAGCATAATCTCAATTTCTCCCTGGTTGCAACTTTTGTTAACATATCTACATGATTCTAGCTAGTGTATCTTTTCCAGCTTCAACTGTCCATCTTCCAACACTGACCGTATGAAATGGTAAAATGGTACTTGAGTTGTATATGCTTAGTTTTGGAATGAAATGCAGAGTTCTTTGCAAGATGTATGGCACTTTGGCTGTCACTATATAACCTTACCCAATTCATCCAAAAACCTTTGTAGCCAAATCATTTCTTTACTATCCTCTGTAGTAGCAACATACTCTACTTCCGTCGTTGAGAGTGCAATAGCACTTTGCAGTTTTGAAACCCAACTAACAGTTGTTCCACCTACAGTAAACACATACCTTGTGGTGCTCCTCCTGTTATCTCTATCACCCACCATATCTGCATCAACATATCCCTGTAGAGAAATGTTTGAACCACCAAAGCATAATGCTTGATTTGTGGTACCTCTCAAATACTTGAGAATCCACTTCACCACCATCCAATGTTCTTTTCCTGGATTGTTCATGTACATGCTTACAACTCCCACTGCATGTGCAATATCAAGCCTTATGTAGACCATTGCATGCATTAAGCTTCCAAATGTTGATGCATATGGAACTTTAGACATATAAGCCATTTCTTCTTGAGTCTTCAAACACACCTCCTTACTTAGTTTGAAATGGCTAGCCAAAGATATACTAACTAGTTTTGAATTCTGCATATTAAATCTTTTCAACACCTTTTCTATGTACTAATTCCAAGACAATGTTAATTTTCGATTCTTCATATCTCTATTTATTCTCACACCAAGGATTTGTTTTGCAGCACCCAAATCCTTCATTGCAAATGAGTTCAAAAATTTTCTTTTGAGCAAATTTATTTCCTGCATGTTAGAACCTACAACAAGCATGTCATCTACATACAATAACAATATAATATAACTGCCATCATTTTTCCTTTTGAGATAAACACAATGATCAGAGTGACATCTAGTATAACCTTGTTGAGACATAAACTTGTCAAATTTTAGATACCACTACCTTGGAGCTTGTTTTAATCCATACAAGCTCTTCTTCAACCTACACACTAGTTTCTTCTTCCCTTTTACCTCATATCCTTGTGGTTTCTACATATATATCTCTTCCTCCAAATCCCCATGGAGAAAGGTTGTCTTTACATCTAACTGCTCAAAATGTAAATCCTTTGCTGCTACTAGACTTAAAATAGTTCTAATTGAAGTCATTTTAACAACATGAGAAAATATCTCATCAAAGTTTATACCCTTTTTCTGTGCAAACCCCTTCACCACAAGTCTAGCTTTATACCTTTTTCTACCTCCATCTTCTTCCTTCAACCTGTAAACTCATTTATTCCGCAATTTTGTTTTACGTGCAGGCAACCTGACTAAGTCTCAAGTTTGGTTATGTGCTAAGGAGTCCATCTCTTCTTTGATGGCTTGCTCCCATTTCTTCCTGGTTTGTACCTACACTGCTTCTTCATAACATTTTGGTTCACCAGAATCGATCAACAATACATAATATAATGAAGGAGAGTATCATTCAGGGGGTCTACTTATCCTAATAGATCTTATAACACCACTTTCAGGTGTTTGAGGTGCTTGTTGTTGTTGTGATTGCTGTTGTTTATCTGGTTGTTGATTATTATGATTTTCAGGCACCATCACTTTTTCTATGATCTCATCAAGTACTGTGTATTCTCTATTTTCCTGCAGTTGATCCTTATACAAAACCTTTTAATTGAATATGACATCTCTTCTTCTAATGATTTTGTGTTTTTCATAATCATAAAAGTGATAACCAAAATCATTAACACCATATCCAATGAAAGTACATTTCTTTGATTGTGCCTCAAGCTTTGTTCTATTTTCTTTATTAATGTGGACAAAGGCTTCACAACCAAAAGTCTTTAAAAATGAGTAGTTTACCTTTTCACCTGTGCATTCCTCCTCTGGAATACCACCATCCAAGGAACTTGAAGGCCCTCTGTTTATTAGATAAACAACAGTATCTACAGCATCTGCCCAAAATTGTAAAGGAAATCTTGCATGCAATATCATGCACCTTGCACGTTCCATGATTGTCCTATTCATCCTTTCTGACACACTATTTTCTTGTGGTGTTCTTGGAACGATCTTCTCTTTGTGAATTCCATTCTCTGAATAGTCCCTATCAAACTATTTGCTCCAATATTCACCTCAATTGTCTGATCTGAGACACTTCAACCTTTTTCCTGTCTCATTTTCAACCAAATATTTCCATTTCTTGAAAGTATCAAATACATCAGATTTATTTCGAATACAATAAATCCAAGTTTTGTGGTTGCATCGTCAATAAAGGTAACATAATAACGAGAGCCACCGAGAGATGATACTTGAAAAGGTCCCCATACATTTGTATGCACAAGATCTAATTTTTCTCTCTTCTATTCTTTCCCAACTCTGAGGAATTTGACTCTCTTATGTTTTCCATAAACACAATTCTCACATAATTTTAAATCAACATGCTTGAAACCTGGCAAAAAATTTCTTGAGTGAAGAATCTGCATCCCCTTCTCACTCATGCGCCCGAGTCTATGAGTCCATAATGTTGTATCTTATCCTGTACAGCTTAAAGCATTAACATAATTAGAAATACCATTGCATAAATATAATGTACCAATCTATTATCCTTTTTCTATTACCAGGGATCCTTTAGTGACCTTCTAGGTTTTATTTGTAAAAGTAGTCACACAACCTTCACCTCCCAACTACCCTATTGAAATCAAATTTTTCTTCAGATCTAGAACATGCCTTACCTCCTTCAACAACCATTGATTACCATTTTGTTGTTTTATGAAAACTGTACCCATTTGAATTATTTTACAGGGTTTATAATCACCCAATCGAACCTATCCAAAATCTCCTTGACCATAATAATGAAAATGTTTCCCATCGGGTGGGGTGTGGAATGAGGTCCCTGAATCTACCACCCAGGCATCAATAATATTTTCTAATGAAAGAATCAAAGCATCTTGCAACACATCACTTGTCACATTCACTTCATGATTGTTTTCTTGTTGTCTGTCTTCTTCTTTTCCCTTCTAAGACTTGCAGTCCTTCTTCAGGTGTCCTTTCTTCCCGCATTTCCAGCACAATATTCCCAATTTGGAATTTGATCTTCCTTTCCTTAACTTACTACGATATCCTGGGCTCTTTCATCTTTCTAGTTTTCTTCCCCTAGTCTCAACAGTCAAAGCATTACCTGATGTCTCACCGGAGCTTTTTCATCACATTTCCTCACTAAGGATTGCACCGACGACATCATCAAACTTTAAAATACCAGATCCAGAGACAAAGTTACTAATGGCCATAACTAAACCATTCTAACTTTCTGGAAATGAGCACAGAAGTAACAGAGACCTAACTTCATCAAAATCTACCCCTACAGAACTTAACTGAATGGTAACTGTATTAAATTCATTTAAATGATCAGTAACATATCCACCTCCTAACATATTCATATTAAATAAATGCTTCATAAGAAATACCTTATTTGAGGCTGAGCGCTTTTCATATAGTTTGTCCAATGCTGACATTAAACCTTCTGTTGTTGTTTCCTTTGAAATATTAAAGGTTATCGACGCCACTAGGCATAGTCATATTGTTCCAAGTGCCTTTCTATCGAGAATATCCCATTCTGTGTTTGTCATACTCGTTGGCTTCTTTTTCTTTCCACGCAATGGTAGGTATACATCTTTCTGATACAGATAATATTCCATCTACATCTTCCATAGTTGGTAGTTTTGGCTGTTAAATTTTTTGACCCTAAACCTACCATCTTCTGCCATTGCTCCCACTCGAACCAGGAACCCTTATCTCTTGTGATTTTATTAGCCAAATATACCTTCGACTCTGATTATCTAGCAAACTGAAGAGATACAACCTACAACAGATCTGATGTAATTCCCTCTTCGCTCTCACACAATCTCCTCTCTCTTTCTCACTCAGAATACAAATCTACATAGACGCAATACAATTCCCTCATGTATAGCAAGGGGTTGTCTTCTAGGGAAAAAAACCCTAAATTAAACATAACTTCTACCGTCAGATCTTTGCCTAATGAACAACCCAGATTGACTACGAAATTACAACATTTTGTAAGCCAATTTTACATCTATTTTTAGCATCGGGGGCACTGCCCCCGATGCCTTGCCAGGGCGGGGTGCTTAAAGATCATTTCCGCCCCCCTAGACCCCCTTGCAATGCACATATTACAGGTCACGTTTCCGCCAAATTACAGACCAAGGTCCAATGCGGCAATACCTTTGAATAAAGAAGATAATCAGGCTCCACACCCAACAATCTCCCACTTGGAGATTGATTATAGCAACTCCATTGTTGCTTCATTTACTGGACAATGACTCCACTTTGGACCTAGTTGTTTCTCATCTTCATCATCATACTTGAAGACCAATTGAAACCGAGCATAATCTCAGTTTTTCCTTGGTTACAACTTTTGTTAACATATCTGGAGGATTCAATTGTTGAATTACAACTTTTGTTAACATATCTGCAGGATTTTGGCTAGTGTGTATCTTTTCCAGCTTCAACTATCCATCTTCCAACACTAACTGTATGAAATGGTACTTGAGTTGTATATGCTTAGCCTTGGAATGAAATGCAAAGTTCTTTGCAAGATGTATGCCACTCTGGTTGTCACTGTATAACCTGCCCAACTCCTGCTTCTTACCCAATTCATCCAGAAACCTTTGTAACCAAATCATTTCTTTATTAGCCTCCGTAGTAGCAACATACTCTGCTTTCGTCGTTGAGAGTGAAACAACACTTTGCAGTTTTGAAACCCAACTGACAGTTGTTCCACCTATAATAAACACATATCTTGTGGTGCTCCTCCCAATATCTCTATCACCCGCCATATCTACATCAACATATCCCTGTAGAGAAATGTTTGAACCACCAAAGCATAATGATTTATTTGTGCTACCTCTCAAATACCTAATAATCCTCTTCACTGCCATCCAATGTTCTTTTCCTGGATTGTTCATGTACATGCTTACAACTCCCACTGCATGTGCAAATTAGGCCTTGTGCAGACCATTGCATGCATTAAGCTTCCAACTATTGATGCATATGGAACTTTAGACATATAAGCCATTTCTTCTTGAGTCTTGGGACACACCTCCTTACTTAGTTTGAAATGGCTAGCCAAAGGTATACTAATTGGTTTTTCATTCTACATATTAAATCTTTTCAACACCTTTTCTATGTACTCACTCTGAGACAATGTTCATTTTTTATTCTTCCTGTCTCTAGTTATTCTCATACCAAGGATTTATTTTGCAGCACCCAAATCCTTCATTTCAAATGAGTTCGACAATTTTCTTTTGAGCACATTTATTTCCTGCATGTTAGAACCTACAACAAACATGTCATCTACATACACTAACAATATAATATAGTTGCCATCATTTTGCCTTTTGAGATAAACACAATGATCAAAGTGACATGTAGTATAACCTTGTTCGAACATAAACCTGTCAAATTTTAGATAGCACTACCTTGGATCCTGTTTTAAGCCATACAGGTCCTTCTTCAACCAACACACTAGTTTCTCCTTCCCTTTTACCTCATATCCTTGTGGTTGCTACATATATATCTCTTCCTCCAAATCCCCATGGAGAAAGGTTGTCTTTACATCTAATTGCTCAAGATGCAAATCTTCAGCTACTACTAAACTTGAAATAGTTATGATAGAAGTCATTTTAACAACAGGAGAAGATATCTCATCAAAGTCTATACCCTTTTTCTGTGCAAACCCCTTCACCACAAGTCTAAATTTATACCTTTTTCTACCTCCATCTTCTTCCTTCAACCTGTAAACCCATTTATTCTGCAATGTTGTTTTACCTGCAGGAAACCTGACTATGTCCCAAGTCTGGTTATGTGCTAAGGAGTCCATCTCTTCTTTGATGGCTTGCTCCCACTTTTTCCTGGTTTCTACCTGCACTTCTTCTTCATAACATTATGGTTCACCAAAATCGGTCAACAATAGATAATATAATGAAGGAGAGTATCGTTCAAAGTGTCTACTTATCGTGGTAGATATTCTAACACCACTTTTAGGTGTTTGAGGTGCTTGTTGTTGTTGTGGTTGATGTTGTTTTTCTAGTTGTTGATCATTATGATTTTCAAGCACCATCAATTTTTCTATGATCTCATCTAGCACTATGTATTCTTTGGTTTTTTTCTTGTTTCTTTTGCTGCAGTAGATCCTTATAAAGACCTTTTCATTGAATATGACATCTCTGCTTCTAATGATTTTGTTTTTTTCATAATCATAAAAGTGATAACCAAAATCATTAACACCATATCCAATAAAGGTACATTTCTTTGATTTTGCCTCAAGCTTTGTTCTATTTTCTTTATTAATGTGGACAAAGGCTTCACAACCAAAAGTATTTAAAAATGAGTAGTTTACCTTTTTACCTATCCATGCCTCCTATGGAATACCACCATCCAAGGAACTTGAAAGCCCTCTATTTATTAGATAAACAAGAGTATCTAAACCATCTGCCCAAAATTTTAAAGGCAATCCTACCTGCAATCTCATGCACCTTGCACGTTCCATGATTGTCTTGTTCATCATTTCTGACACACCATTTTCTTCCTAGAACTGTCTTCTCTTTGCGAATTCCATTCTCTGAACAATAGCTATCAAACTCTTTGCTACAATAGTCACCTCCATTGTCTGATCTGAGACACTTCAACCTTTGTCATGTCTCATTTTCAACCATAGTTTTCCATTTCTTTAAAGTATCAAACACTTCAGATTTATTTTGAATAAAATAAATCCATGTTTTTCTGGTTGCATCATCAGTAAAAGTAACATAATAACGAGAGCCACCAAGATATGATACCTAAGATGATCCCCATGCATTTGTATGCACAAGCTCTAATTTTTCGCTCTTCTTTTCTTTCCCAACTTTGAGGAACCTGACTCTCTTTTGTTTTCCATAAATACAATTCTCACAGAATTTTAAATCAACATGCTTCAAACCTCGAAAAAAAATTCTTGAGTGAAGAATCTGCATCCCCTTCTAACTCATGTGCCCGATGCTATGATGCCACAATGTTGTATCTTCTACTATAGAGCTTAAAGCATTAACATAATTAGAAATACCATTGGATAAATACAATGTACCAACGTTTTCTCCTTTTTCTATTACCAGGGCTCCTTTAATGACCTTCCAGGTTTTATCTGTAAAATTCGTCACACAACCTTCACCTCCCAACTCCCTTGTTGAAATCATATTTTTATTCATATCTGTAACATGCCTTACCTCCTTCAAGAACCATTGATTTCCATTTTGTTGTTTTATGAAAATTGTACCCATTCCAATGATTTTATAGGTTTTATCATCACCCAATCGAACTTGTCCAAAATCTCCTTGAACATAATCATGAAAATGTTTCCTATCAGGTGTGCCATGGAATGAGGCCCCTGAATCTACCACCTAGACATCAATAATATTTTCTAATGAAAGAATCAAAGCATCTTGCAACACATCACCTGTCACATTCGCTTCATGATTGTTTTCTTGTTGTGCGTCTTCTTCTTTTCCCTTCCGAGACTTACAGTCTTTCTTTAGGTTTCCTTTCTTCCTGCATTTCCAGCACCCTATCCTCGATATGGACTTGGATCTACCTTTCCTTGACTTACTGCGATATCCTGAGCTCTTTCCTCTTTCTATTTTTCTTCCCCTACTCTTTGCAGTCAAAGCATTACCTGATGTCTCACCAGAGCTCTTTCATCGCATTTCCTTGTTAAAGATTACACCGACAACATCATCAAACTTTAAAGTACTAGATCCAGAGACAGAGTTACTAATGACCATAACTAAACCATTCCAATTTCCTGGAAATAAGCACAAAAATAAAGGAGCCCTAACTTTATCATCAAAATTTACCCCTACAGAACTTAACTCACTCGTAACTATATTAAATTCATTTAAATGATCAGCAACAGATCCACCTTCTCACATCTTCATATTAAATAAATGCTTCATAAGAAATACCTTATTTGAGGTCGAGGGTTTTTCATATAGTTTGGCCAATGACAACATTAAACCCTCTGTTGTCGTTTCCTTTGAAATATTAAAGGCTACCAACACTGTTAGCATAGTCATACTATTCGAAGTGCCTTTTTGTCGCTAATATCCCATTATGTGTATGTCATACTCATAAACTTCTTTGTCTTTCCACTCAATGGTATGTACAGATATTTCTTATACAGATAATCTTCCATCTGCATCTTCCATAGCTATTAGTTTTGGTCGTTAAATTTTTCAACCCTAAACCTACCATCTTCCGCCATTGCTCCCACTTGAACCAGGAACCCTTTTCTCCTGTGAGTTTATTAGCCAAATAGACCTTCGGCTCTGATACTAGTTGTTAGACAATTCCATATTACAGAGTAATGGAACACATAAAATACTGTAGAAAAATAAACACATAAAACAAAAGAGACACAGATATACGTGGTTCACCCAATTTGGGCTACGTCCACGAAGAAACAACCAGTCCTTCCTTTTATATTATCCAACGAACTGAAGAGATACAACCTATAGCAGATCCGTTGTAAATCCCTCTTCACTCTCGCACGATCTCCTCTCTCTTTCTCACTCAGAATACAGATCTACATAGATGCAATAAAATTCCCTCATATATAGCGAGGGGTTGCCTTCTAGGGAAAAAAACCATAACTTAAACATAACTTCTACGGTCAGATCTTTGCCTAATGAAAAACCCAAATTGACTACAAAATTACAACATTTTACAAGGCAATTTTACGTCTATTTTTAGCTTTGGGGGCACTGCCCTGATCCCCCACCAGGGGGGGCTCCTAAAGATCATTTCCGCCCACCTTGGACCCCCCTTGTAGCGCACATATTACGGGTGACATTTCCACCACATTACAAAACAGGGTTTAATGCAGCGATACTTCTAAATAAAGATGATACTGAGGCTCCACACCCAACAATCTCCCACTTGGAGACTGATTATAGCAACTCCACCGCTACTTCATTTGCTGGACAATGACTCCACTTTGGACCTGGTTGTTTCTCATCTTTATCATCATACTTAAAAAATAATTGAAACCGAGCATAATCTCAGTTTCTCCCTGGTTACAACATTTTTTAACATATCTGCAGGATTCTGGCTAGTGTGTATCTTCTCCAGCTTCAATTGTCCATCTTCCAACCTTGACCGCATGAAATGGTACCTGAGTTGTAAATGCTTAGTCTTGGAATGAAATGCAGAGTTCTTTGCAAGATGTATGACACTCTAGCTGTCATTGTATAACCTACTATTTCTGGGAAAACTAGTGCCTCTTCGATCTACTAGCCCTCTAGGATTGACAACTATCCTAGAAACAACAATCAAAGTAATTTGGGATTTCCTCTATGTATGATAGATAAGAGAGAGGCAAAGGAACCAACCTAGATCTTCCACTTGACTCCTTGCTTGATCTCTCTCCTCCTCGACAAAGCTTGAAACTCCTCTCCTACTTATCCCACTTAGAGAATACCTGTAGAGACAAAGTAACAAAACACCATCAAAGCATCTTGATCTATTATATCATAAGCATTGCAGAATCAGAAATACAATGAACATACAATGGCATTCACAAATAACAACATTCACAAATACACGATTGTATGGAGGAAAACTCAAAGAAATTTATTAAAATAGAAGGGATAATTACAACCAAGCTGTCTGATCCAACATCATCCTCCCAGCATCAAATCCCTCTTCACCTCATGAAAAGCAAGATCACCCAACAATGCAATGTTCCTTCTCAAAGAAAAACTATCAACACTTCCTTACAAATTACAAAATTTTAGCCTCTAGATCTCTCAGATGAGGGATCCATTTATAGATGTCTGCAAGGGTGTGAGTCATCTCTGGGTTTTTGATTAGTGTCATTCCATTTGTTGTTCTTGGTTCCACTTGGAGATTTCTTGGATCTCTTACTCATCCCTGGGCGAATTCAGAGGCAAGTGTCATAGGAGAAGTTTCTAGAAGATTCCATGAGTATCCACTTAGCAAACTGTCTCAGACATTTGTCCATTCTCATTCATCACACCCCACAGAAGGCCTCTTCAGTATGCATCGCACCTAGCTAGTGTAGGAGTCAATATGCATCACACCCTGACAGTGGAGCAGTCAGTATGGTCTAGTTTTGGCCAGTTTTGAGTAGTTTTTCAGGTGGAACTTTTGGGAAATGATTTAATCAGTTGACCATGATCCTTTAGGGTACGAAACAACACTTTTAAGGGTTAAAGAGCCCTTGGTTTATTGACATATAAGATTGGGGTTGCAGTGCCCAAATATGTCTATAACAGTTGCCCCCTAAAGCATGAAGTCGTAAATCTTTTGATGTCGGGTGAAATGCTTTATCATGAGGATCCAAGGTATTCAACCTAGAAGGTGACCTATATAAGATACAATACAATACATCATCACAATATAATTTTCCATGATCTAGCTTAGGCGGGCATTCCCATGCTTAGCTTTATAGATTCATTTTCATGTAGATAGAATAGATAATCATCTACAGTTGTAGACTGGTGATTTTTTATATGTAGAGTCATCATTCCTTAGCTTGGATGATCATCTGTGCAACTTCTGTGTACATTTGATGTCCTTATATTCCTGAATGTAGCGCAGCCCGAATGGATGAAACTAGATTTGGGGTCTTCAAACTCATTCAATCTTCGCCCGATGTACAAGTCGATCCATGTGAAAATATGTCCTGAAGTCAAACATAGATAGACATCGCCTGATTACCAGCCAATAATGTAAGTTGTTAACAAACACGAGAGGAATCACCAATAATGATAATGACCCTCAAGGTACTATAGTACAATTCACTTGGTGTGAATATATGATCTGATGTCAAACACCACAAAATCTTTTGGTCGAAGGCCATTGATGTAAACCTGTCGCCGGAAGTGAGAAACTTGCCATTGAGGCATGCAAGCTTCAAAGTACTGAAAGGGTTGTTTCTAAGTCAACTTCTTGGATAATGAGCTGATGTCGATAAGAAGTGACTCGTCATAAGAGGGCCTTAATGTATCCCACGTCAACAACACGAAATGAAGCAAATGATTTTCTGGAGGTGAAAAAATGATCTGACGATACAAGGTTCAGGAATGGTGGCCATGAAATGGAAGGTGAAGGTATTGCAGTGGATGAGGCATTAACTGAATGGTGAATTCTCTGAATAACTTCTCTTGAACATATCGGTGACACTAAGATGGATTGGTAACGTTAACCCCAAAATATGGATGGTATGGAGGACCAATGGTGATATGACCGGTGAACAGAATAACCCAACCCGACTCAATCATGGTGATGGAGTGAAAGTGTCATGTTCAAGAGCAACCTGCTACCAATAAAATTATTTAGGTTTTCTTCCCTTTTTGCCCAGTCATTGCTAACCAATACCTCTTTATTTTTGTCAAGCTTGAGGAGGATAACATATGCTTGTTCTATAATTTTCCCTTCGGGTAAACCTGTCGCTATTTTTTAGTGAACCTAGCGACAGTGAAACTCGTTCTTATCTGGGTGGACAAGTTGGTTGCTATTGTTTTAAAGAGTTTAACAACAAGGATAACTCAGTCCTTTTCATGTTTAGAGAGTTTGAAAAGGGATGAAAAGGAAACTCCAGTAGTTATTTTTCGTAGCATAATCCCCTCAGTCCGAAAAAGGATAAAATAATACGAAAGGGATGATTTTTCGATAACTTTAGCGAGCCGAAAAGGCAAGCACTCAAACTTTTTCGTGAGATAATGCCTCAGATCCGAAAAATATTAAAATATATAGGAAGGATGACACTTCCCCTTACTTTAACGAGCTGGAAAGGCCAATAGCTCGACAATGTTTTCATATTTAACGAGTCCGAAAAGAGTTTAAAGGAGACTCATTTTTTAGGAATGAGTGGTGTTTTAGGGTAGCAACTGGTTCCGGGTAAGCTTGGAACTTCTCAAAACATGGTGTTGTGAAGAGGGTGGCTAACAAGACCACTCATCACAGCGGTTCCTCAAAAAGGTAAACAATCAAGTGGAAGCATATGATCAGCCAAAAGAATGGAGGTGATGGCAAGAACACAACCAAGGCTCAAAAGGTTGATAGCAGGGCAATCACAAAGGTTATTTACCGAGGGTTGATTCATTTTTTAACGAGATTGAACTGGGAGAAACTATGCACAGTGGTAGGTTTATTTTTTAAGGAGCTTGAACCATGCGATAACATTGCTCATTGGTAGGTTTATTTTTTAACAAGCTTGAACCATGCGATAACATTGCTCATAGCCTGGTTCATTTTTAATGAGCTTGAACTGTGGGATAACATATGCTCAATTTCTTTCTATGTGAGCTAGAAATGACATAACTAAAAAGCTAAAATTCTAGAAAAACTAAAAAGCAAAGGAACTACTGAGGTTAGGTAGGATGGTTTCATCAGCAACTCGACAAAACACTTCCTTTGCTTCGTCTGCGGCGCAGACAAAGGTGAATGGTGTGTCAAACCAATCACCTAACCTAAGAAGTTGAAAAACTAAAAATCTAAAAAGCTAAAAAATGAAATTGGTCGTTTTTAGCTTGCATAAAAAGGTTTGCATGCCCCTAGGCATCGAGAAAAGGAGAGTCTCCAGTAACCATATGGAAATCACTGCGGTTAAGCAAGCTTTTCTTTGTCAGCAGTTAGACAAAATACTTCCTTGGATCTGTCCATCAAATAGACAAAGGTGAATGGTGTGAGATAACACTTCCAAAGCAAACAAGGGTGCATGCCCCCTAAGCTTCGTTACATTCACCAGACTACTCGGGGTAATTAGGTGGATGGAATGAAGGTTGAAGAGACATTCTCAACGCAAAAGGACCATTTAGGGATGATGTTTGACTTGAAGTTGTGCTTGAACCAGGAAATGAAAGCTGGTCAATAGTGACAATTTTGCCTTCATGTGGGAAACACATCACTCGAAAGAGTGTTGAGACAATAGCTTCCATGTTGTAAACATAGTCACGCCCAAGGAGTAGATTGTAATCTAACGGTCCTTGGACTACCATTATGTTCAAGTGAATGGTTTTCCTTCTCAAAGTAATCGGTAACTTAGGAAGGATCCATAATGGTTGATTGGTTCCTTTGTTAAAGCCTGACAAATTCTAAGTGACAGGCATAAGCGATGGCGAACTAAGCACTTTCCAGGAAGTTGAGGAAAGGATAGTCATTGATGCCCCTTCATCTATGATAGTGCCAGACATGATAATTTTGTAAACTTGTACTATGATCCAGAATGGTACATTAGAAGGAAGGCAGGATCTTTCTAGTTGATTCCAATCAAAGGAAGTGACTAGACTGCTCAGAGGGGGTACCAAATAAATGTTTAAATTAACCCCATGAGTAGCAGGAACTAGGGGATTCTCTTCCTGTTGTGAAGGAACGGGCGGATTGCCCCCAAGTTCATCGGACTCTGAAGTAACAAAAAGAATTTGAACATTATCGTTGTCACTCTCTTTGGGAATGGTATCATCTGAAGGTGGATCTTCTGAAGGTAAAACTAGGTCGACTACCATCTCTACCTATTGATTTTGGTCCGGTATAGACTCAGAAGATTCAATCTCAACGATAGGTGTTTCAACCGATGATTGAGTTATGTCAATTGGATTTTCAACTAGTAAAGGACCTGGTGAGAGTTTCTTGTATCCAGGTAGAAGTCACTCTAGTGAAGCAAGACGGTTATGCAAGAATCTCTTGGCCTCATCCAAAAAAGGACAACGAGGAAGGGTATAGTCCCCTTCACATAGTCTACATGGAGTTTTGACCCTTCCTTTCTGTTCGTGAACTTCACTATTACTAGTTGATGGTGTGTTGTCAACATGATCACTAGAGGTTGATGACACCGGATGGTGCGAACGAGGGGACCATTCTATCAAGATTCGAGGGATGCGTGGACATTCTCGATGAGAATGGTCTCCCCTACAAATTATGCAAGGAAATCTGGGAGATTTATTGTGCAGATTTTCACCAGATGATTCATGGTTGCCCCCTTGCTTAATTGACTTCTTCTTCTTCTCCTCCTTCCCTTTCTTCTTCTTCTCATCTACTTGGTTACTAATATCACTATTTTCACCAAGCGAAGAGGAAGAAGGGGAGGGAGAAACAAACGAAGAAGAAGGCGAAGGGGAAATTTCAGTATCAACTGGTCGTTGATTCGATTATTGAGGAATCACGGTATTTTGAATGACAAAGGTTGAGAATAGCCATACCGGCAGACCAACTGTGATTCCTGGAGGGGACAATGTGGCCATATACAGAGCACTAATATTTCCCCAAGAAGAAAATCAACTAGGATTCCCCTAAAGAGGGATTCCATGATTGGTGGAGTCCATTATCTCAACCTAAGATCAATGAAGGAACAAGGATGTTATTCTGAATTAAATAAATTTTAAAGACACTTTAACACAACTTTTCTTTTTTCAATTTTTAAGAGTCGAGAAAAAGCTAAAGATGACTCTAGTCCCCTTCGATTTTTAATGCGCCTAAAGTGACAAGTGCTTAGATGGACCTTTTCTTTTAAGGAGTCGAAAAGGAACGAAAGTGACTACTCTGGAAATCTAGACAGAGGCATTACCAAACTAATCGCAAAACTGCAATATACACCTTGGTGATAAATTAAAGAGATATTACTAAGGACTTATGTACGGCAGTCAATCTTCCCGAATGCTGTGTTCAGTGCATTGCGATCGATAGGGTGGTAGACATGGCTTCCTATGGATAAAGGATATAAGCCTATTGTGGTCTCCCAATATATACTCAATGGTATGGGGAGCACAAGTCCATGCTAGCACTTGTCATATCAAAGAGGAGGAATCACCCAACCTTCGATGAAAATGATAGTTACTAGATTTTAGGACGTCGGAACACATCTCTAGCCTAGACCTCTAAATGTGCTGCGTTAGGTTCCAAAGTGTTGTTAAGTTCACTGAAATTTATTTTAGGGTTTATCTTGTTTAGAAGTTTGCCTTTCAATGGTTCACCACGCGATGTAGATGTAAAATTCCTAAATGCAATCTACAATGATAAACAATCGTTGTTTATTTTTAGCAAAGCAAATCCTAGCTACTAAGGAAAGAAGATTACGGTTCTTTCAAACAAAGAGCAAGGAGCACACACTAAATGCACTTTTCCTAAATCATCTTTTGCACACAGTCTAAATGAAAATGCAAATGCATGTATTTGTTTTTCGTTCCCTTAATGTGAGGAATGCCAAAAAAGAGAACTAAGTATAGATCTGAAACATTTCACTCAAAGCGACATTTCGACAATTTCTTTTCAAAATGGGAAGGAAGACTAAACGACACTTTTCAATTTCGAATAGAAAATGATTTCAACACTTCTAATAACAACAAATAAAATCAAATACAAGACAAAAATTTCAATCAACTACCTAGAGAAGGAAGACTCAAAGACACTTCTCTTTTTGACACAAAAACGACAGTTACGACACTTTGCACCAAAATGAAAGATCGATATAAGTAAATTTTCAAAAAAGGATTGTAAATGATGGAAAAATACATAAAAACATTTACTAATCCTGATCAATGGAGGCTGAACAATGTAATGCAAGCAGGCTTCAACAATGAGATACTGTTCATAAGCAGCAAAAAACAACTAAACAGAGCTAAAAAAAAAGACAAAAAAACCCCAAATTTCAAGGAGAGAAATAGGCTTAGTCAGTCATTTCACCTGGGCCTCATAGAAACAGGGATGCATTGCACCTGCTACACTTAGGAAGTGCAATGCATACTGGCTTCCAGTGACAGACAGTACGATGGGCTAGGGAGTGCAACTGAGATGGGTTTTGGCTCAAATTTGCAGCTGATTTCAATGAGTTAAGCTGAGCTATGATAGACAGTAAAGAGAAAAGTACAGGGGTATGATCTTGAGAGGTGACTAAGGTACCAAAAGGGCATCTAGAATGCTTGTAAGTCAGATGTTCAATTCATAAACTAAACCGAAGATTGACTGAACCAGCAATCATCTACTTTGCAATTGCAGAGCAAGAGCAGTTCGAAGGCTATATGGCTAACTTCAGGTTCTGTCTATAGTTTATAAAGCAAACAAAAACTACAAACAAACAAAATATTCTCTCCCCAGTGGAGTCACCATTTTGTTTCCAGGAAAACTAGTGTCTTTTTATCTGCTAGCCCTCTAGGATTGGCAGCTATCCTAGAAATAAACAATCAAAGTAATTTGGGATTTCCTCTATGTATGATAGATAAGAGAGAGGCAAAGGAACCAACCTAGATCTTCCGCTTGACTCCTTGCTTGATCTCTCTCCTCCTCAACAGAGCTTGCACCTCCTCTCCTACTTATCTCGCTTAGAGAATACCTGTAGAGACAAAGTAACAAAACACCATAAAAGCATCTTGATCTATTATATTGTAAGCATTGCATAATCAGAAATACAATGAACATACAATGGCATTCACAAATAACAACATTCACAAATACACGATTATATAGAGGAAAACTCAAAGAACTTTATTAAAATAGAAGGGAGAATTACAACCCAGTTGTCTGATCGAGCATCATCCTCCTAGCATCAAAGCCCTCTTCACCTCATGAAAACCAATATCAACCAACAATACAATGTTCCTTCTCAAAGACAAACTATCAACACTTCCTTACAAATTACAAAATTCCAACCTCTAGATCTCTCAGATGAGGGATCCATTTATAGATGTCTGCAAGGGTGTGACTCATCTCTGGGTTTTTTATTAGTGTCATTCCACTTGTTGTTCTTGGTTCCACTTGGAGATTTCTTGGATCTCTTACTCATCCCTAGGCGAATTCAGAGAGGCAAGTGTCATAGGAGAAGTTTCTAGAAGATTCCATGAGTATCCACTTAGCAAATTATCGTGGACATTTGTCCATTCTCGCTCATCACACCCCACAGAAGGCCTCTTCAGTATGCATCACACCTGGCTAGTGTAGGAGTCAGTATGCATCGCACCCTGACAGCGGAGCAGTCGGTATGGTCCAGTTTTGGCCAGTTCTGAGTGGTTTTTCCAGGTGGAACTTCTGGGGAATGATTTAATCAGTTAACCATGATCCTTTAGGGTATGAAACAACACTTTTAGGGGTTAAAGAGCCCTTGGTTTATTGACATATAATATTGGGGTTTTAGTGCCCAAATATGTCTATAACACCTACACACCTCCTGCTTCTTACCCAATTCATCTAGAAACCTTTGTAACCAAATCCTTTCTTTACTAGCCTCTGTAGCAACAACATAGCCTGCTTCTGTCGTTGAGAGTGCAACAACACTTTGCAGTTTTGAAACCCAACTGAAAGTTGTTCCACCTACAGTAAACACATACCCTGTGGTGCTCCTCTTGTTATCTCTATCACCCGCCATATTTGCATCAACATATCCCTGTAGAGAAATCTTTGAACCACCAAAGCATAATGCTTGATTTGTGGTACCTCTTAAATACCTGAGAATCCACTTCACTGCCATCCAATGTTATTTCCCTGGATTGTTCATGTACCTGCTTACAACTCCCACTGCATGTGCAATATCAAGCCTTGTGCAGACCATTGCATAAATTAAGCTTCCAACCACTGATGCATATGGAACTTTAGACATATAATCCATTTCTTCTTGAGTCTTAGGACACACCTCCTTACTTAGTTTGAAATGGCTAGCTAAAGGTATACTAACTGGTTTTGCATTCTACATATTAAATCTTTTCAACACCTTTTCTATGTACTCACTCTGAGACAATGTTAATTTTTTATTCTTCCTATCTCTAGTTATTCTCATACCAAGGATTTGTTTTGCAGCACCCAAATCCGTTATTGCAAATGAGTTCGCCAATTTTCTTTTGAGCAAGTTTATTTCCTACATGTTAGAACCTGCAACAAGCATTTCATCTACATACAATAACAATATAATATAGCTGCCATCATTTTTCCTTTTGAGATAAACATAATGATCAGAGTGACATCTAGTATAGCCTTGTTCAAACATAAACCTGTCAAATTTTATACAAGCTCTTCTTCAACCTGCACTCTAGTTTCTCCTTCCCTTTTATCTCATATCCTTGTGATTGCTTTATATATATATCTTCCTCCAAATCCCCATGGAGAAAGGTTGTCTTTACATCTAACTACTCAAGATGAAAATATTCAACTGCTACTAGACTTAAAATAGTTCTAATTGAAGTCATTTTAACAATAGGAGAAAATATCTCATCAAAGTCTATACCCTTTTTTTGTGCAAACCCCTTAACCACAAGTCTAGCATTATACCTTTTTCTACCTCCATATTCTTCCTTCAACCTGTAAACCCATTTATTCTGTAATGTTGTTTTACCTACAAGCAACTTGACTAAGTCCCAAGTCTGGTTATGTGCTAAGGAGTCCATCTCTTCTTTTGTGGCTTTCTCCCACTTCTTCTTGGTTTTGACCTGCACTAGTTCTTCATAACATTCTAGTTCACAGAATTGGTCAACAATACATAATATAATGAAGGAGAGTATCGTTCAGAGGGTCCACTTATCCTGGTAGATCTTCTAACACCACTTTCAGGTGTTTGATGTGCTTGTTGTTGTTGTGGCTGTTGTTGTTTTTCTGGTTGTTGATCATTATGATTTTCAGGGACCATCACTTTTTCTATGATCTCATCAAGCCTTGTGTATTCTCTGTTTTTTTTTTCCCATTTCTTTTCCCACAACTGATCCTTATACAAAATATTTTCACTGAATATGACATCTCTACTTCTAATGATTTTGTGTTTTTCATAATCATAAAAGTGATAACCAACATCATTAACACCATATCCAATAAAGGTACATTCCTTTAATTTTTCCTCAAGCTTTGTTCTATTTTCTTTTTTAATGTGGACAAAGGCTTCACAACCAAAAGTCTTTAAAAATGAATAGTTTACATTTTTACCTTTCCATGCCTCCTCTGGAATACCACCATCCAAGGAACTTGAAGGCCCTATGTTTATTAGATAAACAACAGTATCCATAACATCTGCCTGAAATTGTAAAGACAATCCTGCATGCAATCTCATGCACCTTGCACGTTCCATGATTTTCCTATTCATCATTTCTGACACACCATTTTCTTGTGGTGTTCTTGGAATCGTCTTCTCTCTGCGAATTCCATTCTCTGAACAGTACCTATCAAACTCTTTGCTACAATATTCACCTCCATTTTCCGATCTAAGACACTTCAACCTTTTTCCTGTCTCAGTTTCAACCAAAGCTTATGATTTCTTGAAAGTATCAAATACATATGATTTATTTCAAATACAATAAATCCAGGTTTTTCTGGTTGCATCACCAATAAAAGTAACATAATAATGAGAGCTATCGAGAGATGATACCTGAGTAGGTCCCCATACATCTGTATGCACAAGCTCTATTTTTTTGCTCTTCTTTTCTTTCCAAACTCTAAGGAATCCAACTCTCTTTTGTTTTCCATAAACACAATTCTCACAAAATTTTAAATCAACATGCTTCAAACCTAGCAACAATTTCTTGAGTGAAGAATCTACATCCCCTTCTCACTCATGTGCTCGAGCCTATGATGCCACAATGTCGTATCTTCTCATGTGGAGCTTAAAGCATTAACATAATTAGAAATACCATTGCATAAATATAATGTACCAAGATTTTCTCCTTTTGCTATTACCAGGGCTCCCTTAGTGACCTTCTAGGTTTTATCTGTAAAGTAGTTACACAACCTTCACCTCCCAACTTCCCTGTTGAAATCAAATTTTTCTTCAGATCTATAACATGCCTTACCTCCTTCAATAGCCATTGATTTCTATTTTGTTGTTTTATGAAAACTGTACCCATTCCAATGATTTTACAGGGTTTATCATCACCCAGTCGAACCTGTCCAAAATCTCCTTGGACATAATCATGAAAATGTTTCCTATAAGGTGTGGCATGGAATGAGGCCCCTGAATCTACCACCCAGGCATCAATAATATTTTCTAATGAAAGAATCAAAGCATCTTGCAACACATCGCCTGCCACATTCGCTTCATGATTGTTTTCTTGTTGCACGTTTTCTTCTTTTTCCTTCCGAGACTTGTAGTCTTTCTTCAGGTGTCCTTTATTTCTTCATTTCCAGCACACTATCCCTAATCTAGACTTGGATCTACCTTTCCTTGACTTACTGTGATATCCTCGGCTCTTTCCTCTTTCCATTTTTCTTCCCCTAGTCTCTGCAGTCAAAGCATTACCTGATGCCTCACAAGATCTTTTCTGTCGCATTTCCTCGCTAAGGATTGCACTGACAACATCATCAAACTTTAAAGTACTATATCCAGATAGAGAGTTACTAATGGCCATAACTAAACCATTCCAACTTTCTAGCAATGATCACATAAATAACAAAGCCCTAACTTCATCATCAAAATTTACACCTACAGAACTTAACTGACTCGTAGCTATATTAAATTCATTTAAATGGTCAACAACAGATCCACCTTCTGACATCTTCATATTAAATAAACGCTTCATAAGAAATAACTTATTTGAGGCTGAGGGTTTTTCATATAGTTTGGCCAATGCCGACATTACACCCTCTGTTGTCGTTTCCTTTGAAATATTAAAGGCTACTGACGCCTCTAGGCATAGTCATATTGTTCCAAGTGACTTTTTGTTGAGAATATCCCATTCTGTGTCTGTCATACTCGTCGACTTCTTTGTCTTTCCACTCAATGGTAGGTATAAATCTTTCTGATACAAATAATCTTCCATCTACATCTTCCATAGCTAGTAGTTTTGGCCATCAATTTTTTCAGCCCTAAACCTACCATCTTCTACCATTACTCCCACTCGAACTAGGAACCCTTCTCTCTTGTGAGTTTATTAGCCAAATAAACCTTCAGCTTTGATACCAGTTGTAATAAATTTCTATGTTACAGTGCAATGGAACACATAAAGTATTACAGAAACATAAACACAGAAAACACATAAAAAATGAGAGACACAAATATACATGGTTCACCCAATTTGGTTTACATCCACGGAGAAACAACCAGTCCTTCCTTTTATATTATCTAGCAAACTGAAGAGATACAACCTACAACAGATCCGTTGTAATTCCCTCCTCGCTCTGACACAATCTCCTCTCTCTTTCTCACTTAGACTATAGATATACATAGACGCAATACAGTTCCCTCATATGTAGTAAGGGGTTGCCTTCAATGGAAAAAAACCCTAAATCAAACATAACTTCTATCGTCAGATCTCTGCATAATGAACAACCCAGATTGAATACAAAATTACAACATTTTACAAGGCAATTTTACATCTATTTTTAGCTTCAGGGGCGTTTCCCTTGATCCCTCACGAGGGGGGCTCCTAAAGATCGTTGTCGCCCCGCCTGTACCCTCCTTGCAGCGCACATATTACGGGCGACATTGTTGCCACATTACAAACTGGGGTCTAATGTGGTGATACCTCTGAATAAAGAAGATAATCAAGCTCTGCACCCAACACCTATCCCAACAAAAAAAATTTGTGTTGATATAAATCTATAATTTGCAGATAACGAGTATGGCAAGACTCGATGTTTCCAGTCTCTAGAATCCAATTGTGAGTATCCATTTTTACATGTTGATCCAAAATAAAACATCAATTGAAGCACACTTCATCCTCCACATCAGGGATAATACTGTGAATTTCCACCAATGTAGTGTTATTGAATATTTCCATGGATCATCAAGTCTCCACCTGGGCTCAATTATGCGTGGGACATCAACCTCTGCTTCCTTTGCTACTACTTAAGGGAGCTCTTTATTAAGCCATAATGAGAGGAAAGCCACACATGTAATTACTTAACTAAGTTTTTGTAAAGGCCAAATTCGCATTGTGATAAAGAACCCACATATTAGGTGAGGAAATGCCAGCAAAAGCCTTAAACTAATTAAGCCAAATACCTCAAAACTCCTCTAAACTAGCCAAAGAGATAAGAGAGTCTATGGAGGAGAACGCTACAACAAGTAGGAGTACATGATATTACTAAGAACAAAGACCACCCAACTTCCTTGGGATTTTGCAGTGAAAATGAGCCTTCCCCTTATTGAAATTGAGGTCTAGGATTCAACTATGGAACCACTCATATGCCACCTAGGTGCCTAGAAGGCACACAACAAATTTCTAAGATCGACTACTATAAAAGCCAAATCCACACCCTGATAAAGAAACTATAGAAAACATATGAAAGTACCACCACACACTTGAGCTAATTGAATTAGTTAAACCCATAATTTCTTCGAACGTTCCAGATAAATCAAACTACATGTCACAGAGAAGGCCAAAAGAAGAAGGATTTTATGACGATAAGGAGAACTAAAGCCACCAACTCCCCTAGACTTAAGCAATGAAAATATGTTTTACTTGAAAACAAATTGAGGACCCAAACTTAATGAGAGAACCACACCTATGGTAGTTGAGTGCCTAGAAGTTGAACAATGATGTACCCAGCCAAATAACCAATTGTGAGTGCAAAAAACAACACAAATCCACTTGAGAACCAAGATGTCATCACCTAAAAAGTGATCACCTAGCCATTTCCACAAGGACGATCGAAATACACCATGTAGTATGGGTTTTACACATTAAAACCCACTTTAACCATAGGAAATAATTTAGAGAACCACTTTTCCTAAATTATTTATGTTTATCCACTTGAAAATAGTCTAGAAACTCATTTAATTAATTATCTTATTTTCATATTTACCCATTTTGTGAAAATAATTAAAAATATTTTCACCCATCCATAGGAATAATTAAATAAATCACTTTTTTATTTATTAATCTTTAATCATCTAACTTCTCTTCCTTGAAATAATTATTAAACCACTATTTAGTAATTTTTTCTAACCCATTTTGACCACATTACCCATGAATAATTAGAGAAACCATTATTTATTTATTATTCCTTAATATTTACACATTTCTCCCATGAAATAATTATTAATCACTATTTAGTAATTATTTCTAACTCACCTTGACCATATCTCCTTAAAGTAATTAATAAATCCTTTTTATTGATTAACTACTTTACCAACTTTTCTTAATTAACTCAATTAATCATTATTTTTGGAGTTAGTTCACTAAATAAATACTTTTACCATTTCATTAATCTCTTTCTCTCTTAAATATAATAAAATACTTATAACAATTAGATTTTGATTTGGTCTAATAATATTTTATTATTTGACTAAATCTAGATCTATCCTAGAATTTTATTATAAATAGAGAATTTTTACCCACCTTAGACACATGATCATTGTCATCATCATCCCAATCTTCTCCTTTGCCCATTTGCAACAAGAAAGATATAGAAGGCAACTACCTCAAGTGTAGGGACACAAAAGGACCCTCCCATAGAGGAGAACATTAAAGTCCCAAGTCTATGTTCTACTCCATAGGTGACATCAATAACCAATCAAATTCAATTTCTTTCCATCGGGTTCTTTCTTATGGTTTTTGGCATGTATTTTTAGAATTTATGACCTCTTTTGCAAGTTTTCTCGAACATCTTTTTTGTAGATATGAAAATTTTGCTGAAGATTACAAGGTTTCACAACATATTTCTTCTTTTTCTTTCCATGTTAGGTAGATTCATCACCAACTATAAAAATATACATTTTTGGCACATTTGCTTAGAAATTTACACCTAACACAAGACCCAAACATGGTGAAAAGAACAACCCGAGCTCCAAACTAGATTAATAGATATACAACCCCACTCCTAAAAACACACAAAAGCCAACTAAACTCTTTTTATGATCTTGAACGAGAGACTAAACCAAGTACAAGCGACATGGTGAGAGAAATGACATTTAAAAGCCACAATATATGATGAAATTGTAGAAAAATCTCAAAGAAATGGAAATAGTTCAGAATCAAACTAGTAAAATTGGTCTATAATACCTTAATTAGGAGTGAAAGTGGCAAGAGAACACCATGCAACAAACCATACCAGGGAAACTAGTTATCATATCCTCCTTTTAAGTTGCAGTGTGAGCAAACAAAAACATCCACCACCCTATGACATGATACATCCATGTCTTCTTATCACCATCCATTTTCCCCATTGAATTAACCAAAGGACAAAGAAAAGGTGCAACAAGGAAAACCGTCTTCTCAAGCAGTGTGATTCCAAACACCACCCACATCACTTCGTGATAACATGTCTTATGCCACTTGCGGGGAGGGTCAAGCCCCCTCATAAATTCACTCACTCACATCTCGAGACAGGCGCTTGGATCCCTTAGATTAACATCCTTTGTGGGGAAGCATTTTTACATTATAAGATAAATATGGATTCATGAAATTTTTCATATCCATGACACTAGCATAGTTATCATAAGGTCATAGCCTTGAATAGATTTAGACACCTTTATCACTTGTTCAATTTGGTGGTTATTGACTGACATGGATAGACTTGACATAAGGTTGATGGCCATACACCCTTTCTCATAGATTGGGCACACTACAAACCTTGGTAGCTTACATTAGTTGGTTAGACCAAAAGAAGCTTTGAAGGAAACTTGGAAAATAGAGGAAAATAATATTGCCACAAGCAACCTCATATAAACCTGTCATGCTCTACACATGACAGATGAAGTGGCATAGAGAGTTTGACTATCTTTTATAAATTTGGGTGCTTGGGCCACATGTGAACCTAAGGAGACGATTATTCCATACTCGGGGGTTGCAATAAATGGTAGAAGTACCTTAGTGTACAAACATCCATGTAATATAATCATGGGACACAGGTTTTGTGCACACATCCATCAAGAACATATTCATTTTCCCCATTTGTTAGACACATAGTGACCTTTCATTAATTACATAGTCTTGAGTAAGGTCATAATAAGAAACATGTACCATATACCTAATATTAATGATTTTCCACATAGGCTTAGATGTTGAAATTATTTGGTAAAATTGACCTCAAATTTAGGAATCACTAGGTGTTAGTTGAGTAGGTTAATGCATGGAAGACAATATTTGAATCTACATAAGGCATGCCAAAGCCAAGTTCACTTGTTTTATAGAACAATCATGAGTATTGAAGAACTAAAGTAATGAATATGCTCATTCCTAATGCTTAGTCTTCCTAAATTGCACTAGTGAATTGAGATTCATATGAACGCCTTAGAGTAATAATGTAGCTATTGTTGTTCCCATTTAACATGAAAATTCAATTACATGTCACAATGAAACTTCAATGACATGGCACATTGATATCTAACCTACAACAAGGATCTTTATTTCATTATTTAATTATATCGAAAATGGAAGCATTACATTAAGTAAGGAAACCTATCCATAGAGATCACATACTACTTCAATGCATGCATACCTAGGCAAAGCTACATAATCATCGCCATAAAAAATGGTATATGTACTAACACTAGTTTCACCTCAACAATAAGTATAAACAAGGGAGCATTGATCAAATTGCAAACTATTTGAGTTGCCCTCTAGTGAAAATGGTATCCATTATCTTCAACTCTTATGGACATGAGACTGTTGATTTGACTTAGTTGTCTACTAGTGACCTAGTTAATTTTGGCATATATCATGCACTAGTTATAGATAAACTAATGTATGATTTCCATTTCAAGGCAATTTACTTTCTCATTTATGAAACCTTTGTGTTTGAGCACATAAACATGGCATGGGAGGAAAAATAGAACCATATAGAAATGCACTTTAATGTAGAAAATATTGTAGCAAGTTGTAGAGATATTTATTGCCCAAAGCTCTACCACAATGTTAGCAGCAACAACGAATCATGCACACTGTGTGCCATTTCCAAGCTATCATTCAAGAAAGTGAGGATTTTATGCACCATTTCTTATTCTTGAAAAGCCGTAGGAGTGTGTCTCCATCGAATTCTTAACTTGTTTATCTTCTTCCAAGCATTATATGATTGTGTTTATAATTGTTGATAGATTCTCTAAATTTCCAAGTACCATGTAAGAAGTGAATAATGAAGAGGGATTGCTAAACTCTTCTTTGAAATTTCTAGGTTTACTTTAGTCTTCTTAAAACCATGGTGTCATATAAAGATAGTCATTTCCTAAGAAATTTTTGGTCCAATGTTTGGTTCTTGTTAGAAACAAAGCTAGCCATGTCAAGTATTATTCACCCACAAATTGACAAGAAAACAAAGGGCATTAACCAAATGATAGTACATCTCTTTAAAATGTATAACTCAAAACATCCATGAATTGTCATGAGACTATGCCTTATGGGAAACATAGGTACACCATAGCTCTTCATCGTTATGTTGGACACAACCCCTTCAAGGAGTGTTTGATGTTCTAGCCATTAGATTGAAATGATATACATCTGCATTTTCCATCATCACATGAGTTTCCCCATGCAAAAAAGAGAGCAAACAAATCAACAAAGTTTACGGAGTGGATTCAACTCATCCAATAAAAGGTTTAAGACATTAAGCAAGCATCTAACGCCAAATAAAAATGACAATGTGACCAACATTGAGTTTAACACTAGTACACGGTTTACAATATTTTTTTGTTGAATTTGTGAAAGGATAGGTTGAAGGAACCAAATAGACAGATCTAACCACTTTGATATGAGTTGTATGATACCACCACATAGGTGGGGAGGTATGCCTTTGAACTTAACCTACCTCTCTTTCTTGGCCTCCATCTTCCTTTTGATGTGGAATTTCAACTATACTTTCCATCTCTAATGAATACATTAGATGATTTTGAGCACCTAGTAACAATAGAACTAAATCCCAATCATATAGTGCCACTGGCAATAGATAAGATGCAAACATTTGAATGAAAGAGGATCTTTAACTACACCATTATTTTCCATTTTTAAGGCTACGGGACTCAGCAATAGTTAATGTGATTTAGATAGAGTTAGAATTAGCAAAAATACTAAGGGAGAATGACTGGTCTATGTATTTCACTATCTTCAACAACTCTATCGACATTACTTTCATTGACTTCAACAAGCCCTAGATTTGTGTGCTTTGTCAATGTTAATGACAAGAAGATTTTCTTGATGGATCCCTTCTCAAGGGACCCCTTTCTTTATGGTTCATTCATCAAAAACTTCCTTGTTAATGACCAATTAGGTCTAAGTAACTTCTTGCATCTAAGCTCTTTACTTTCAAAGTGACTTATTTCTTTCGTCTCCATCTCTACATTTCTCTACCTATTTATTTTCTTTTTGAAAAAAAATAATTAAAAACTTCACCCTCTTATACAACTCTAACATTTACCATATAAATATCACTAAACTAATTTTGCTTACAAAGCTTACTATCACCACATCTTTAACAATTAATAAATAAAGATATTTTTTTACGATATTATTTCTTATAATTACTTTATATCCGTATATAGCTAATATTTTGATATATATTATATTAATTTTAACAATTCCATTCCACTTTTACTAGTGCCATCAACATTCCCCTTATTAGTTTATATATAGATATATATTATATTCATTCCATTCCAACTTTCATTAGGGAATGTAGATTACCCCTTGTTATACATATTATTTTTTAATAGTGCGTGTGTCCATGGAATTCCCTAATAATCCTGATTAG
>APFE031302607.1:0-10002 GCA_000404065.3 Pinus taeda
GGGTCCCATACTCCCAAAATGGGTCCAAGGCTTTCGGCATATTTGTAGTGGGCTAACTCAAAAGGAAACCTATAGCACAAAAAAAAATTGGAATTAGTAACTTAATAAATAATAATTAACTGTAATACTAAATTACAAAATTCAAATAAGTTAATAACAAAGAATGCATAAGTCAATTAATAATTTAAAATTTTAATTATATAGACAGGGCTTGAATCTTGATGCCTGTAGGCTGTAAGAAAGGGTTTGAAACTTTGATGATTGATCTTTCCATTTTAGTTTCCTAGTGAGGTCTTCTAAGTTCTGTCAAACAGTTTAATGAGGTACTGCTGTAGGCGTAATTTCTAATTTTCTCCCATTCTTAAAGTCTATTATGTAACCTGTTTATTAAATATTTGTTGTAAGTTTTGTGACTAATTAATCTGATCTAAAAGAATCTAAGTGATAAGAAAGAACTTGAATAATTAATATAATACTTATTCAGGCTATACAAAGAAAGACCCTAAAAAAATGTTAAATTGTTTCAGTATACTTTTAAGTTTTTATAAATAAGAATAAAAAATTAAAATAATTTAACGTATTATATATTAAGCCTAAGATAATTAACAGGAAGAGCTACCCTACAATAGCTCAGTGAGTACACCAGAGGGCTGAAATCCTCATCCCATCAATTCCAATTTGGTTTCTGGCAAGCAGATTTATCCATATTGATGATATGAAATTCATCTAATTCTATCTATTACTGTTAATATAATTCAAAACTTCAACAATAGAAGCTAAGCATCAGATCCAAAATATCAGAAGGCACAATGGAAAGAAAGATAATACACAATCTGAACCACGAAGCTATTTTCCATAGTTGGAGAAAGGCAAAGTTAGAGGTGATTTTACAAAACAGGTTTCTTGATGACTGCACGAAAATGATTTCAGTATAGACAAGCAATTGTCTAGCATCCTTATATTAGCTGCCAGGAAATTTTTTCCATGAGCATAAACAAAACCAAATGTGTTGAAGTGGCTGCTGGAACTTCAAACATGTAACCAAATGCCCCCATACATGGTGAAGAGTGAAATCGAGTATAACTTTAATGGACTGATGAAGGTTGAAATGTCGCACATAATGACCTTCAGTACTTAGCCCTCAAGATGAAGTGTTTTAAATTTTCACAAAGCTGTAGACATCGAAATACAACAAAAGCTGGACAAATACATCACCGTCTCTAAATGCATTCACTCCACCGTAGTTAAATAAGATTATATACAATATACATAATGACATTTTACCATAAAGATTCAAACCAACAAATATTAGAATCTGGTATTTCCCCCAAAATAGTGCAAATTCAACAAAACGAATATAGTTTCGAGCAGTTGAAAGCCGGAAGCCACATGGTTTTAGTTTAAACTTTAAAACGAGTAAAAAATTTCGAGAGGTGCTGAACAGTGAATAGAATCCAGTGAAACTGGGCAAATAATATAATTTCAGTTATATATAACCTGTGGGAGCTGTCACCGACTCACCTGTGCAGAGATTATTTCGAACTCGTTTTGAACGTTGAACCTGTGCAGTGCGAATCCACTTGCAGAGAGTCGTGGCGTGGGCACCGGAGAGAGTCGTGGCACTGGCGTGGGCTAGAGAGTCGTGGCGTCACGGCGTGGGCACCAGCAGAGTGCGCAGGTAAACCCTAGGGAGTCAGCAGCCAAACAGGTAAATAATGAAATGAAAAACGAAAATTTTACAAACGAAATCGCATATTTATAAAACCTCCCGGCGATAATTTCCAAAATAGCGCGATATTTGCCGATTTTTCGCCGATTTTTCGGATTTAGCGCGAGATTTTGAAATCAACAAAATATCGCGATTTTTCCCTGCCGATATATCGGCTAGCTTAAAATAGCGCGATATTTGCCGATATCGCCGAAATATCGACGATATTATCATCACTGGTTCAGCCCATCCGAAATTATGACTGCGATTACCCATTGAATTCAGAGAATCGAACTTCACTTGTAACCTGAACTTCATTCTTCTATTACCCATCCGAAATCACAGAGAGACCACAGAACTTCTGACAGTGGTTGTCATCCGAAAATCTCAGAGACAGATCCGAATTTTTGTGTGTCAAATGCGAATAGCCTAGTTGTGTATATATAGTCATTCGTCTTCTATAAATAAGCCGACATGATCTATCGAAGGGATGTGTCCCTTTAACTGTGAGCCAACATGAATTTAATTTATTCATTTCGAGGTCCAACCCTTAGGCAATATCACTAGCCAAAAATCTTTGAATATTATTGAATTCGATAAGAATGATGATTTGAAACCTTAGATCTGGAATGAAACAATGTAACAAACAGGGTTCGTATACACAGTGGAATATTCAAAATATCTGAAATATAAAAGTATCCATAAACAGTGATAAATTTATACAAGAATGTTGAATGTACAAGAGATATGATTACAAATAAGGGCCTGCTTATATACCTAGGCAAGTGCCCTTTCAAGAATGGTTGTGTCCTTTGGGACATGCCTCTTCAGTATACTAATCATTATTAACTATTACTTATTAATTATTTATATTCATAACATTGTCTTCCTCTTTAGAAAAGCTTTGTCCTCAAAGATTATTGATGGCAATGTTTGATATCTTTTTTTGTCTAGTAATGTCTTCTCATCTTTCTCAATTCTCAGAACCGACATCTTCAATGATACAAGATGATACGACTTTTGAGTGTGGTAGAGAATTGTCATACCATGAAATGATCTAACTATCCCAAATTAATCTTCGATGGAATCTTGTGATTAATCGAAACTTGGAATGAATTGTTATCATAAGACCATATTATAGTGATATCAATAGTCTTGGAAATCATAAATCACTTGTTTTTGGTTTGAGTGATAAGGATATGCAAACTGGTTGAGATGTCTGCTTTTATGATTTGGGTGTCGATAAGAAGTTCTTGTGATCTGATTTCCCCTTATCTTGTTTGTGGTGATTTATTGATTTACATGAGGTATCTAATTTCCTTCCAGTCTGGAAGTTGCTTGGCTAACTTTTGGATCTTCACTTGATATTTTTGTCGTATGAAGTTTAAATCATAGTTTTGAAAACTGAAATCAGACATCAAACATCAAACTGGTCGCCTGTCTAACTGTGATTCAAACCATATTTAATAAACTGGAAATGAAAAAAATACATAAAATATTTATTTTTTAATGAAAAAACTTATTTTTAAGATTTCAAACCATTAGAGACAAAATATGGAAATTCTTCTCATCTATATACCATGTAAGGGTGCATATATCAAAATGGCACCAAGTGCAATACATATCAATGATATCATCAACAAAATATATAACCGATGAGGCTCTAAATGGCCTCTAGAGTCCAAAAACAATGCTAAAAGCCTAAAACTCAAGCTACTAGGCCACTAGCCTACTACAAAGTACAAATCAATGATCACTCATCAAACTCATCACTACTACTAGACATGGGATCTTGGCAAGAGCCACATAAACATCATTTAGATCAGAGTTTGAGGACTCCTCACACTCCTCTCCAACATCAATAGTAGTACTAGGCCTAGCATAACTAGAAGCACGAGTTGGTCAAGATGCACGACTACTACTCCCCTCACCAATGCCATGTGCCATGTTTGGTTCTAGTGGTTCACTTCCTCCAACTACCAGATCTACATTGGGATCAAAACCCCCCAAATCCATGGCATCAATATCAAAATCAACATCCTTCTAAAGTTGGATCAATATCATCCAACACAATAAGATTTGTATCAGGTCTTTTGTTCAACAATTGGTTGCACCTTAGACAAAGTTTGTATTGCACGAAGACAAGATCATTCAATCATTTTTGTTCCAAATGATTTCTCTTCTTCATGTGAATCCGTTCAAAAACAGAGCAATTGCGCTCACTGCAAGTTTGGATGAGAACTCTAACTGCAAACTTTTGCATTTGAGGGCATTGGCTTCCAAACGACTCCCAACAATGTGCTACAAAGACAAAGACTAGAGCTAGTTCATTGCTCAACAATTTAGATGGTAAGTTTGAACAATTTACAAAATACAAATTACAGCTTCAATTTTAAACAATTGAACTTTACAACAACAACAAAAACCAAATAAATTGAAATTGCTTACCTGGTTGATCCACACCTCTTGCAATCTTTGCCAGATTCTTGCCAAATGTGTCTGTGGCCCTATTGTTGTCGCCTAGCACACACACCTAAGTTAGTGAGAAAATCCCTTAGCCCCACAAGGTGTGGTTGGTGGCAAAACTTAGAGATGGGGTTGTCACCTATTCCCAACTTTCTCCCTTAAAGCTCTCTTCGAGGTAAGCTAAGCGGGTTGGTCCCTAATGAAAAGTTAGATGAAAAAATAATATGAGGTTTCTAGGAGATACTAAGGTTAAATGGATTACTTCAAAATTATGAGCAAGTTCAATCAAGTGTGATAAGCAATATAAGATATGAAATAAAAGATGTTCTCAATAATCATCAACACATAATAAAAAGATAAGCATGTGAACCATTGTCTTCAATATTGCTTCAAAATAATAAACATTTGCTCAAAAAGAAATTGTTAGGCCCCTATACTACTAGTGTAACCCCTTATTGTTACTAGTGCAACCCCTTATTATATTGTTGTGCCCATTTGTCCCCATATTGATATTATGGTGCCCCATAGAAGCCCACTATTGTTATTGTTGTGCCCTTACATTATTATTGTTATGTCAGCTCTGATTATATTATGACCCCTTAGACTCCTATATATAGAAAAGAGGTCTTGTCATTTGTATCATCCAATAATTGTTCATTTGTGTAATGTAAAGGAGGTTGCCCCCTCGAAGAAGTTGATTTCAAAGTCGTTGATCTATCTTTTCTATCTTTTGGTGAGCTAGTTTCATAACATTTGGTATCAGAGGTTTGGATTCTAGAGTTTCTCTGCTCCAAACAAGTCATCGTGGAATTTTCGCTATAACTTTTTCTCTACAAAGTTTCAAAAGCTAAAAAAAAAATCCATCTTAGCCGAAATTGTTCTAAACATCGGGTTCGAATTTCAGATATTGTCTCGCTGTATTTTCGGACATATGATCTGATGAAGTTAGGGTTTTTGAAGACTCCCGAATTACATTCCATACAAATGACCTTTGGAAAATCATCATAACTTTCTCTTTGAGTATTAGATTGAAATTTTGTAAGAAGTTACAAAAGAGGACTGACTGTAGTTTTCTGTGTATCTTTTTCAGGTCTGAATTCAGGTCCGAAGGTCGCAACAGTAACACGTGGCACGTCGTACAAGTTTGTTCTACTGAAAAAATATATAAACAGGTCATATTGGGAGATTCGGCATAACTCTTTCTTGGAGAATCCAATTTCGATCAGACTAGTGGCATTGGAAAGAGGACACAGAGGACTACTGCAGGTCGCAATTTCAAACCTTGGAGATTCGAAATTTCAGAGATACAACAGATTCAAGATCGAGCTCCTAGAATCAAGAAAAAGCGATATGAAGAATTTTGATGGCAAGGATCTGATAAATTGGATATTATAGATGGAGTAATATTTCGAGCTACATGATGTACAACTATTACAGAAGGTACATATTGCATCTTTATACTTAGAACCAAATCAATTTGTATGGTATAGAAGGCTTTGTTCTCGTAAACCACTTGTCACCTGGTCAATTTTCACAAAGGATATGATAGCACATTATGAGGATACAAAGAGTAACACCTTTAGCCAATTGAAAAATCTCAAACAAAAGGGTTCAATGGCAGAGGACATTGAGGACTTACAAAAATTGAATATAAGGGTAAATGATATTCCAGAGAAGCAAAGGATTGATGTCTTCATAGGGACTTTAAAGGATAACATTCAACATGAGGTTCATCTTTGGGAACCTGATTCATTGGGGAAGGCAAGAAAAATTGAAAACAGAATTATGGAAACAAGGAATCCTACCACTCACAACTATAAATATGGAAATGTTTTTGCTCCTAGCCTTCCACAACCTATAAGGTTTACACCACAACAATTGGAAGAAAAAAAGGGAAAAAGGGCTTTGTTATAGTTGTGATAGCAAATACACTAAAGCTCATAAGTGTGTTGAGAAGAAATTATTTTACATAGATTGTGAAGAGGAGGAAGAAAATGATCAAGAAACGTCAAAAGAAGAGGATATACATCAGGAACCAACCCAAGAGAAAGAAAAAATAATCTGACCATATCTTGTAAAGCATTGGCAAGAATTACCACTCCTCAAACTCTCAAGATAGAAGGACATATCAAGAAGAAAAAGGTTCAAGAAGTAAAAGATCACATCGAGCATCAAGAAATAAATCTGACCCTATCTTGTAATGCATTGGCAAGAATTACCACTTCTCAAACTCTCAAGGTAGAAGGACATATCAAGAAGAAAAAGGTTCAAGCAGTGAAAGATCACATCGAGCATCAACAACAAGCTCTCCAACTTTTAAAGGATAACCCCACTTTGGTGCAGAATCGAACGAAACAACAGGCAGATCAACATCGCAGTGAAAGAAGTTTTAATGTAGGCGATTAGGTATTTTTACGAATACAACCATACAAACAAATGTCCCTCAAGCAAGCTAAGAAGGATAATAAATTATCACCAAAGTACTGTGGTCCTTACAAGGTGCTGCAAAAGATTGGTACTATGGCATACAAATTGGAGCTTCCCGCATCTTCCCGAGTGCCCCCAGTTTTCCATGTTTCATGCTTAAAGAAGGTTATAGGTGACAAGCTCCCAGTTCAAACAATATTATCGGAGCTTGATGAGGAAGGAAAAATCATATTGGAACCTGAAGCAATCACGGAAACAAGAACCCGATAGCTACGAAATCGATCAAATTCAAAGTATCTCATCAAAGGGAAGAACTTACCCGCTTACAATTCCACATGGGAGGATGAGAATTTTATACATAAGCATTAAGAACTACTCAAGTGTTGAGGACAACACTTTTTGAAGGAGAGGGTCATGTTAGGTTCCTATACTACTAATGTAACCCCTTATTTTTAGTGCAACCCCCTTATTATATTGTTGTGCCCATGTAGTCCCCATATTGTTATTATGGTGCCTCATAGAAGCCCACTATTGTTATTGTTGTGCCCTTACATTATTATTGTTATGTCGGCTCTAATTATATTATGACCCCTTAGGCTCCTATATATAGAAAGGAGGTCTTGTCATTTGTATCATCCAAGAATTGTTCATTTGTGTAATGTGAAGGAGGTTTCCCCCTTGAAAAGGCTAATTTCTAAGTCGTTGATCTATCTTTTCTATCTTTTTGTGAGCTGGTTTCATAACAGAAATAGGCAAATAATCTTGTTACACAAATAAACATTAGATAAACTGATATCAATTTGCAAGATATATAGATATGAAAATGCTTTAATCAAGGACAATATCATTCAAAGTTCCAAGCATGTTAAATATAACATTTCAAATGACTTGCAAATTGAAATAAGCCAAAGTTTTTACTTGTAAAAGATAATGTACTTGCCCCAATGGAATACTTCAAGAATAATAAGAGTGATGACTTCAATGCATGCTCATCATAATCAGTACATAAGATCGAATAGCAAGTAAAATGCTCCAAAAGATAAAGTGAATTGCAATGAGATGCACCTAGCTGAAGTGAAATGCAAATATCTTGGTAAGTTTTAGACTAAATGCCTATTCTAGGTGAGAGACTCAGTTAGGTCCCTATACTACTTGTTTAACCCCTTATTGTTATTAGTACAACCCGCTTATTATATTGTTGTGTCCATGTAGTTGTGAAAATTCTATCACTGCAGCCACTGATTTACTTTTCCTACTTATTCCATCATAAGTTATTCATGGAATTACTTCAACAAACATTAAAATAAATACTACTGCAAATATCACACCATAATACAGAAACAAACATATGCACACATTGACATAGTTATTTTGGACTAATGTCCCCGAAAAAACCCAATGTGGGAAAACCGATGCAGCAAGAGAGGATTTTATTATTCAACAATTTTCTAGTACAACAAGGTGTCAAACTGGCTTACCCACAAATAGACAAATTTCCAGCGCTTCTTATGAATCCAACGTAGGCCCTACTAACCTCTACGTCAACCTGAAACCCTCTGCGTCAGCCTACTGAGGCTCTGCACAACCTCTCTGGCCTTCTGTGTCACTCCTGCAGCCTCTGTGTGGATGACGCGGGCCCTTTGGCTTTGCGCAGTCTCTGCTACCTCTGCATGGCTTCCTCTGGCTCTGCGTCTGCCTCTTCTAGCTCTACGCTTATCTCTCGTCTCTCTGTTCCGTACTTGTTGCCTCCTGACTGCTCTCCAGACCACTGGTTCAATTTCTCAGCAAACCCCGCTCCAGAAATTAAACTGACCGGTCTCCCTCAGTGTGTTCTATAAGTGACCTCAAGCCTCCTCTTATACTTTCCTCGTTGATAAATCAACGGACGAGATTAAGTCCCTAATCAACGGCTAAGATTAGATCTGGCTTGATCCATATCTTTTGGACCATTCTAACACAGATGCATATTAATATACATTAATATTTTATTTTCCCTAAGTTTAGACTTAGGGCCTTCATTAAAAATATTAATTATTTTAATATCTCCTGAACTATTTAGAATATGCCTAAATCCTTTTTGGGTATTGGAGATCTCATGTGCCCCAACCTCTCCACCAAATTTCATGGCTAGAGCACATTCGATGCTACCCCAAATCAACACTCCCTCTTAGCGAGGACTATGCTCTAGTAACACTCCTCACTCAGTATCACCCTGATCATCTGGCATCGCTACCTGTGATGATGTTAAGCCTCCTTGCCCAACATCCTCTACACTGTTGCATCCTGTACTTCTGCCCATGACTCTGCTATTGCCACTGTTGCATCTATGAAACAGCTCCCTCTGCATCTGTGTTGTTGCTAGTCCTTTCTCCCAACACTGCAACTCCCTCCGCATTTGTGCTATTGCTAGTCCTTTCCCCTAACACTGCAACTCCCTCTTCATTCGTGATGTTAACACACTACTTCTGAAAGGGGTTCTTTACCATTCCCATCTTTTCCCTGATGTAGTCAAATTTTGACTTTCCAAGGACCTTGGTGAGGATATCTGCCACTTGTTCCCCTGTAGGAGTGTAGCTCAACTATATAGCTCCTCATTGGACACAATCTCTCACAAAGTGACACCGGATATCAATATGCTTCGACTTATCATGGAATATTGGATTCTCAGAGTTTGATGCAACTCTGATTATCACACATGATCCTAGTCACCTCCATATTTCTTCTGAATAGGTTTACCAGCAGTTTTCTAAGCCATATGGCCTCACACGAAGTTGTGCTTGTTGCCAAATATTATGCCTCAAACGAGCTCAGAGCCAGAGACTTCTGTTTGCTACTGCACCAGGAGGTCATTCCTGATCCAATGTTGAAACAGTACCCAAAGGTACTTTTCCGATCCACTGAACTTCCTACCCAATCTGGCATCAGTAAATCCACTCAACCTGATATCCTTCCCCTTAGTGTATAAGAGCCCATAATCAACTACTCCCTGTAAATACCTGAGAACGTGTTTGGTTGTTGCCCAGTGAGCCCTCTTTGGTTCCACCATGAAATAACTAAAGGTGTTGACAGCGTAGCAAATATCTGGCCTTGTATTGACTAGATACATCAAGGACCCTATGAGTTGTCGATATAGGGTGAGATCGACATCCTTGTCTTCTGATGCATCAATCTTCTTCCAGCTGGTGATCATTGGCGTAGCCATAGGTCTACAATCTCCCATCCCGAACCTTTTCAGGATTTCTGTAGCATACCTCCCTTGCCCAAGGAAGATTTCTCCTTTCTACTGCCAAACTTCAAACCCTAGGAAATAGTGCATTCGTCCCATATCCTTCATATCGAACTCTGTGGCTAGATTCTTCTTGCAGTCCTCAACATAGTTGCAGGAATCGCCCCCCCCCCCC
>APFE031302617.1:0-12117 GCA_000404065.3 Pinus taeda
TTCAACCAGTTCAAGCCCTAACTCCTTATATCCCGACCTTGTTGGGGACATGCAAAGAAAAACAGAGAAAAAGCAAACCGCTTTGATACCACTGATCCGGATTTAAACAAGAACGCAACAAATTATAGAGATAACCATATACACAAAGCTGCAGCAGAAATAATACTTCATTTCATTAATGGAAAATACTGAAACATGCTTACAATCAGAAATGGAAATAAACTAGATGTGATGGCTGCATGCCTCTGAACTGTGTTACAATGAGGTTCAAAGGCCTATTTATTGTTGAGAAACAATGAAAAACCCTTCACATTCCAAAACCTAACCCTAGGAGATGAAACGCCAAACTGTGGGCCTCGTTTGGGGGTAAGTTGGTACATCAACTTCCCGGGGTCGTAACTTTAGCATATGATCTCCGTTTGATGCGTACAATGGCTCATTAGAAAGATCTATTCGAGCACTATCATTGTTGGAATGGGCAACATCGGTCCATTCCATGGACCCATGTTGCCCTTGGATTCCCCAAAAAACGTCGTTTAGGGCCTCAAAACAACTCCGAAAGTTCAGGACCCGAAAAATTGCTAAAAATAGTAAGTTGTGCTACAATTAAGGAAACTGAAAATGCTGAGAACGAAAATGGTGGGGGTCCAGGTGGACTTGGCAGGTGGCCACCAATATCCACCTGGATCACAGTTGGCCAACTAAAGAAGGAGTGAGGAAAATGTTAATATATATTCATATAATAAGGGCTTAATAACGTTTACGTTTAAACCATTGATTTCGAACCATAGTAAATATGTGTCCATGTTAATAACAAAACCAAAATAAAAAATAATTAGGATGTTGCTAGAGATGTGTTACATCCTTTTATTCTAATAAGTTGCTTTATAAAAGAAAATCTCTTTTCCGCAAAAGATCATACCTCTACATAACTTTTTTTCCTTCAATATTCTCTATGCAATATATCAGAGGAAAATGAAAATCATTGTAATACACACAAAAAAAAAAATTGTATCACACAAAAAATTAAAATCAATGCAATACATAGAAAATGAAATAATTTTAGATCTGATCAGGAATTGGTCATCCACTATCCTTTTTAAAACGATATGGTTGTAAGACCATTATTTTTTTAATCTTCCCTTATTCCATTGTAATTGCGTACCTTTCCCCGAACATTCCTCTGAAGAGCAAGTTTTTTTCGATATTTTATTTAATTTGCAACTCCTATTCTTCTAAATAGCAATGCAAAAGGCCACGCAACAATATAGTCTATTACAACAAACATGTGACACTAAACATTTCCTTCATTTACTAATGGTCACATCCATGTCTTAAGATGTGTGATAAACATTAAATGAAATATTTTTGTTGTTATGAAACGCATTCAAAACTAATGCACATGAAAACACATTCAAAACTAATGCACATGAAACTGCATAACCTTTTTGTTAACTTACTTTCTATACCTTCAAACCCAATTACTAATTTAAATTTTATAAATAATTTTGTATTTATGGAAAACAAAAAATTACATAGATAGTTTATTTTAAAGTATTTAAATACATGCGCGTGGGTAGCTAAAGTAGTAATGGTCGTGGAAAGAAATCTCAGTAAACCAAAGATCTTGGGTTCGAATCCCATGCTACCAAACTTACAAAAAACAAAAATACATTTAAATACCAATATATACAATATTCATTAACCTATGTAAAGTGCATTTAAATATCTTAAACATGTAAATATGTAAAAAATAAAAAGTGTTACTCAAATAGGTAAAAATAAGTAAATTTAAATACCAATATATACAATAATCAGTAACTTATGCAAAGTAGATTTAAAAATCTTAAATATGTAAAAAGTAAGAAATGATAATAAAATAGATAAAGTTCTATGTGATTTAAAACCTTCCTCTTAGGATTTAGGTATCTAGATCTACAAAGAAAATAATAATAAAAGTTCTAAAAAGTCCAAACAGATATTCTACTTATGTCTCATGTAATCTACCACAAAATAAAATAGACCCAGTCACACTAGATGTAACTTCTACAAAGAAGCTGAGCACCGCGATTGAAGAAATAACTTAATAAATTTATTACCAAGACAAGACGGGATAGGACATGTAACTTCTACAAAGAAGCTAAGCACCGTGATTGAAGAAATAACTTGATAAATTTATTACCAAGACAAGACAGGACACATGACATGATGCTGCTATATAGAAATTCTTGAGGTGGTTACACATCACATGATGCTGCTATATAGAAATTCTTGAGGTGGTTGTGACATTGGAATTTATATATAAGTGTGAGGGTTTGTGGAAACTCTGAACATAAATTTTTGAGTTGGTTGGGGCTAGTGGAATTCCTGTGTAAGTTTGATTCAGTTTCTATCCAAGAAACATTGTCCTGAAAGGGAATAGCCAGGGGGAGTGCTGGGGTGATACCCAGGCTGTGGGAGGAGCATTCTCTCTTCCTTAATAATTTTTTGTTAAAACCTAACTAACCTTGTATAGATAAGTATTTCTGTGAAAACCTAACTAACCTTGTATAAATAAGTATTTCTGTGTAGGTTAGAAAGAATTTCTATAAATTTCTATAAATTACTTCTAGAAATTATTTCAGCAAATTATTTCTGTGTAGGTTGGAAAGAGTTTCTATAAATTTCTATAAATTACTTCTAAAAATTATTTCAGAAATAATTGTGAAATGTGGTGGACCCGAGTAAGCACGAATATAAACACAAATAAGTGTTAAAGATATTTATTTTTCTATTTTTGTAATGTTTTTATTATTGTGTTCATTACTATGGAAATAAGATTTGTGTTAGCTTGTAGCATATCTCCATAAATGTAAAGATATTACGTATACTGTGATTGGAAATTAATGTTAGAAGTTGTTTATACCTATTTAAAATAATATTGAAGAATGTAAAATTGATAAATTATGACATGGTGTTGTGTGGGATTGGGATTAACTTCCCGCCCAGCTAGATTTATTGACAACCGACGAGCAATCCCCATGGGCCCATTCCTTATCCAACCCTGTTCTTCATGGGATGAATATCTTAAACATGCAAGCCATTAAGTGGATTTCAGGTGAACTAAGACTAGTAATCATGCATGTACCTATAATAAAGAACACTATTAATTGGTCAAAACCCGGTGTTATTAATTTCTAAGAAATGAAAAAAAATTGAGGCACTGTAAATGCTGTGAAAGCCATATCATATAAAACCTTGTTTTATTTTGATTGTAATAACAAAGCATCAAGGCATGTTCTTAGAATTTATTATAAAAGGTCAATTCTTTCTATTAATATATTGAAACAAATACATAAACAATTTTTATTAAGAGCTCGACATGGGTTTTAAATGCCACAAGTCGTATATGGAAAACCAATTAAAATTTGTAACAAGACTTTTGGCACAACGATGCTTGAAAAATAGACAAGCTAACAAAGATATGAAACACATACAAATCTTCAAAAAATGATTAACAGGGTTTGGCACTATTGCTAAAAAAAACAAAAGCTACTGTAAATTCAATAGAAGGATCCTTGTGAGAAACTGGCTTTCAGGTAGTAGAATTGTTAAAATAAAGAGAAACCCTCAAAACCACAGAGTTATCTCTCATCCTTGGAAATGTTAAACTGTGAAAACAATTGTGCATGATTTGAACTCAGTGTTTGACCATTGAATATAGGGAATGAAATGATGAGAATGAATGATAAGTTACAAACTACTAACCACGGGACAAAGTATTTACCTATGACGTCCGTTCATGCCATGGAATCAGTATGAGAAGTTTAGGAACTTCTAATGATGAAGTTGCATGGACAAACAATAGTTTATGCAAGAACTGTTGAGAATATGTTGAACGTAGACTTAATCGTAAGAATTAGACAAAACATTAAAAACCAAATGGAGACGGTTGACTACCCAAAACCTTGGTTGTATATAGGAAACAACTCGAGCCAAAGAGGAGTGAAGACCCTGCAATCGAATAAAGAGATAGAATATGCATCATTGTATTGACATATATATAGAAATGACAAGGTTACCTAATTTGAGCCATCCTCTTGAAGCCGTCAGAAGGAAACTCTCATTATAAACACCGTAAGTACTTTAAACAAAACAAAGATGAAAACAGGGGACTGCATCATTTAAAATGGAAATCATGAAAACCCTTCGTCAATTATAGAGCTTTCTCTCGAACAACAAAGCATGCCAGTGGAACCAGTTCGAGCCGGGGAAGGGGTAGCGCGAGGTAGGGGGATTTTTGGTTTTTGATGACCCTAAGAAAAATTATGTGCAGAGGAAAACACTCCGAGATGCTCTAGAAGGAGTGAAAGAATGAAGAAATATATACCCTATAAGAAGACATATATCAGTGAAGCCAAGGAATCTGATGCAAGAATTCGAGAGGGAATTTCTAGTTGCTCGAACAAGAGGGACTACCTGCACACATTATAAACACAATTTACAGTGAGGTCCTTCGAGGATTGTAAAACCTCTTTGAGCTAGAGAGAGACAAGAAAATGTTACATTATATTATACCCTGACTAAAGACAAGAAAATATACCAGGCCGTGAGGTTAATGTACGCGTTTTTAATCATGGACGGTGCAACCCTACACCCTGTTTTCACACAAGGAAAAATAGTAAGCAATGAATCTAACCCTCCTTCGTAGAAGAGGAAGAGAAAACATGCAGGTGAGCTTAATCAAAAGGAAACAATCTCCAGTTCAATTTCCAGCAAGAAGATCTCATGTTCCCTGCAGTGGAGTTGTAGAGCTGCCAGAGGAAAAAGAGGAGGGGAATGAACTCCAAGTGAGAACAGTGGAGGAGGGTTAGTTCCTCCAACTAACCCAAATAATTCTCCACCCTCGATAGAAACCCTAAATTGTAATGAGAAATGGATTATATGACACTTCTCTAGATTTGGAAAACCTTGGGTGCAATAAGCTTAGGTTCTTGAAAGTTCATGTGGAAAGATTCAAAAGATGGAAAATTACACTATGTATATGAAACAATCATAGATTCGTGACTTTATCTACCACAGTTATAGAAACTTTATTATTATAACGTGCCAAATGGACTACTACCTAAGATTTATATATTTATTTTGAATTGGAGGCATTACTTCTCTCATGGGAAAAAACAAATTAATTTGATATTAGAATACTCAATAGTACAATTTCTACGCAGTTGGCCAACTAATGGAGTGAGGAAAGTGTTAATATATCTTTCATATAATAAGGGAGTTTAAATAATTGATTTCAAACCATCTAAATATGTCTCCACGGTAATAACAAAATAAAAATAAAAAAATTAGGATTTTGCTAAAGAGTTGTTACATCTTTTTATTCTAACAAGTTGTTTCAAAAAGGAAAATTTCTTTCATGCAGAACGTCATGCCTCAACATAATTCTTTTTTCTTCCATATTCTCCATACAACATATCATTGTAATACACAAATAAAAATTGTATCATACAAAAAAATAAAATCAATGAGATACATAGAAAAGGAAATAATTTTAGATCTATCATGCAACAATATGGTCTATTACAAAAAACATGTGACACCAAACATTTGTTTCATGTACTATTGGTCACATCCACACCTTAAGAGGTGTCGTAGACATTAAATGAAATATTTCCGTAGTTGTGAAACACATTCAAAACTAATGCATGTGAAAATGCATAACCCTTTTGTTAACTTACTTTTCATACCTTCAAACACAATTAGTACTTTAAAGTTTATAAATAATTTTGTAGCAAGTCAATCCTCACTAGAATCATCATTTTATGGAAAACAAAATTACATTTAACATTTATATTAATGTACATTTAAATACCAATATATATAGTAATCATGAACCTGTGCAAAGTGCATTTAAATATCTTAAATATGTAAAAAGTAAAGAATCATCATTTATGAAAAAAATTACATATATCATTTATCTTAAGGTACATTTAAATATATCGGTATGGGGCAGATCAAGTTGTGATGGTTCTGGACTGAAATCTCATTAAATCGAAGATCTTGGGTTCAAATCTTGGGTTGAGATCTTCGCTTCGAATCTTGTGCTACCCTCCCATATCTTAAATATGTAAAATGTAAAGAGTCGTCATTTATGGAAAAATGTACATACATCATTTATCTTAAAGTACATTTAAATACTCGAAAAAGAGACTGACAGAAAAATGGCGAAAGGGCAAGCGATGCTGCAGATCCCCTCGTCCTCAACAAGCTTGGCGGTGAGGCTACATACCTCGGCTGTCTTCAATATAGGCGATTCCTCTGTGAGGCGTATTGACTAGTTCGACCGCGTCATCGGTACCCTTCTAAGCTCTATCTCTATGGATGGCACTGCGGACATTCGCAATTCCTTCTCTGCTCCTCACAATGAGCACGCTGATCAAGCTAGGTTTTCTGCACCAAGATTTAGTGACACAGCCGCCTTGCACACCAGAGATGGGGGCCGTGCAGGAAACTCCCACAGAACATCAATAGTTGGGCACCTTATTCTCCAGTATCATGGTAATCGATCAAATCTGCCAATAGTAAAGCATAAAAGAGAGGTAGTGTGGCCCATCTGGACAGTGCGAGAGAGATTATGGGCCATAAGGACTGCGACGTCCCAATACTCATCTGAACAGGCGAGGGTATATGAAAATGAACGGATGCCAGATGTAGTGGCCCTAACCAAAGCGGCCATGAGCTCAGAGGCTCGATTTCTCCAATTGAATACAGATACTCTTGATAGAGCAGATGGATCTCTGGAAAATGATCCCTATAAGCCAGATCTAGAGAGACCAAAGCATAGACAAGATCCAAAACTAAATGGTGCATTTGGGTTCATAGAGGAACTGCCCAATCCATTAGAGAGAGGCCTAAAAAAAATTGATCCACCCTGCATGGATGAAGATATGATACACTTCTTTGACTCCTTTCAGATCCTAATTTCTTAGCCTACAGGAAGAACCATCCTGCAATGGGCCAATTCTTCAGATCTGGTGCTTTATCTCAAAATGGTTCTAGAAAGGAGGATTGGGATCCCTTCAGGCCTTTAGAGACTTCCCTTTCAAGGTAAACAACTTGAAGACCTTCTTCCACTATCTTCTTACAACATTTCCAGAAACAGCTCTTTGGTGTTCACCCTTTGTTTGAGAGGAGGTGCAGTGGGATAGTCATCCTCTGCTCCTCCTTTCTCTTACAAAGATGCAGTACACTATGAGAACCCCAAACCCCTGGAAGCCCATAAACCTAAGCCTTTTTTCGTTGAAAAGATAGAGGAAGTTCCCTTTGTTGAACTCACCCATGAAGGTCTTGCAATTCAACTTCAATATTATGCAGAAAGAGCCATCATTTGCAGACTCAACGGACTTTGGCCGCGATCTCAGGATCTCTATGCATGGATTCATGCAAACTGGACTCAGCACTATAAGATTAGTTTCTGTTCAAAAGGATACTTCATAGTACTATTTCTTGACAGTAAGCATTATAAGAAGGCTTTAGAGGAAGGCCCTTGGTTCATGGGAACTGCAGGGCTCTTCTTGACTCCTTGGTTCCCAAATTGTGATCCAGCAATCGCTATCATTACCAGGACACCTGTATGGATCAGGCTTCCAAACTTACCTACCCACCTATGGCATACTGCAGTCTATAAAGCTATAGGCAACACCTTGGGCAGTTTCTTAATGGCAAATCACTGGAGGGAAAACAAAGGACTCTACACTTATGCCAGATTTTGTGCGGAGTTAGATTTGAGCAAAGTACTTCCAGATCAAATCAATCTCAAGATGAACGACTTTGTCTGGACCCAGACACTGGATTATGAAAACACTGCTTTCCGTTGCCGCCATTTCCACCAATTAGGGCACTTACAGAACTCCTGCCCAGCTCTCCCGGCAAAAAAGAATAAGGATAACCTCTCGAAGCCCAAGTCCAAACATTGGGATCCTTGCTCTCCACCACCAGTTGTGGATTCTGATTCCTCTAGCATTGAATATGAAGGAAGCGATGCAGAATTGGATGATGCCCCTCAGTCCGTGGTCCCTTCCACCGATGGTCCGGCGCATTCCTCCGATATAGCCATCGCCCAGAAACGTGTCCATTTGACCTCCTCCTCTGACTCAGAAAAGGAGGGCCTTCCTATGGAGTTTCTCAATCTTCAAGTTGTCATGGCTTATCCACCCCATGCTGGTTGGGTCGAAGTCAAAAAAAGGAAAGGGAAAAGTTTCTTGTTGAGGCTTCTACCCATTTTGGGTAGATTTCAGTGTTCTTGCTTCCAGCCATATGTTGTAGCTTCTCGCTTGTTTCACTCCTTCTTCGAAACCGAGGTTGATAGTCCTATCATTTCCGGTTGCTGGTTTTTTGTCTCTCTTGCTTGCACCATCTTGTACCATATTTTTTATCAATAGATTTAGTGAAGTGAAATCTCATCTTATTAGAGATCTTGGGTTTGAATCTTGTACTACCCTCCCGAGTAGCGGGGTGAATAATGGACATGTAAACTTGAAAAGGGGAGAGTCCTACCAAACTTACAAAAAAAAATACATTTAAATACGAATATATACAATAATCATTAAGATATGCAAAATGCATTTAAATATGTGAAAAGTAAAAAATGATACTAAAATTAGGAGTTAGGATTTACTTTAAATCTATGAAAATATTCAAAAAATTAAAATTCAGAGATAACCAAAGACTAAATTTCCATGTGATTTATATCCTCAGTTACAGTAGGTAAAGTTGTATGCGATTTAAAACCTTTCTCTTAGGAGTTATGATTTACTTTGAATGTATGAAAATATTGAAAAATTAAAATTCGATATAGCCAAAGAGGCGATGACTCTCCAACTTGGTTCGATTTAATGATAAGGAGTAAGGGTTTAATGCCGATTTTGGCCAGTATAGTGTAGCTCAAGCATGGGAAACCTTAGCCATTTACATTGTAAACGCTAACTTGACCTTCCTATTCCATTTCAATCTGCTAGTAGTAAGAAGGGTTGAAGCTCTGTAATGAGGAATGAGTGAAGAGATGAAATGAGGCTTTTTACCTATGCATCTGCTCAGTTATCAAGTGCCATCCAACGGTTCTAGAATTAACGGCTATCGCCTTCAGACAAACTGCGATGACAAGGTAAGCTAGCCAGTTGATGTAGTATTTGTTTTGTATTCATAGTTACCGTCGTTCCTTCTTAATGTCACTAACAACAAATGTTTGTTGCAGGCATACTTAGGTGGATGGTGTCAGTTCTTCCCTCGATCCTTGTGGCTAAACAAGGATAGCCTTCTATCATGGAATCCAGGTTTGTTGTACTTTGGAACTAATACGAACACCCTTTTTCCTTCTAAGAAGTTTTGGTTTGACATTCCGATAGCGGGCTTTCAGGTATCCAATGCTCCAACGATTGTATGGTTCCTTCCAGGTACATATAGAATTAGCATAGGTTTTTAAGTGCTTATATGTAGGATTAATCATCCCGACAACTAACCCCTGATGGGTTTTTGTTAGGTTTACAAGTAAAAACTTGACCCCATTCTCGGAGTCAATGAGCCTTCGAAAAGGATCTACACCAGAACTACTTCAACAACTCTCTGCTATGTTACAGGTTTGTTTAACTTCACAAATCGATAGCATACTTTGACTATTAAGGCTAGATTCAGTTTCACGTTTGAGGGTGGGAGGGTTTGCTGGCTCTCAACATGGCCAAAGCCTCACCATAACCTAGAATTCGTAATTGTTTAATGGATGTACAAAATTTAATTTGATTGTAGAAATTTTGGATTCACAGCTTGGCTTCTTGGACCTTACTGTAATATTTTGAATGGTTTTGAACTCAATTAATTTATAGTTATTGTTTTACGGCATATGCTACCCAATAGTGCTACTTTGTTTCTTGGTTGTTCTGAAGGTTTGTTTGGAATTTTATGGATAACCCTCGCCAAGTCTCGACCTTGCCGTGCACAAGCCGGGTATATGAACAGATTGCGTGTATATGAATATATTAATAGTTTAGGTTGTCCTATATGTTGAATGGAAATGGTTTATGTCGAGAATTATGAACAAAGGAATATTGAAAAATGGTTATAGCTCTTAAAGATATTCGGTCTATGCATTATTGTTCTTACTCTTTGTTTTAATAGGTGATAACCTGCTAGCGAATAAGAAAATTCATGTAATTGTAATGAGTATTGAATGCATGCTGAAACTCGAGTATATATTAACTCAGGCTATATATTGAATCTGATTTCATTCATGTTTTACAATCAAAAGGAATTTATACATTCAGTCTACTGACCTTTATCTGTTAGGAAACTAGTCAATATTCTATTTGTTTCTTTCTTGGTGATTCGGTACTTAAATGTACTGATAATTTTAGCTTTTTTTCAATAAACATATACAATTAACAGAATCTAAGTAATTATTATAACTCTATTATCCTTGCATTTGTTTATAATATAATAGGGTATTTGTTAGATTTATAGAATTATAATACTGTAAGGTTTAGATTCAACTATTATATAAAAATAGAGGGGAAATATGAAATCAATCCTTCTCTATGATGAATAAAATAGAGTATATAACATGTGACTCATAATTACTAGTACCTAGCTTAGAGACAGAAGAAAACGAAATCATTACTCCTTGTTATACACCATTTAAACTGTTAATAATAAATATAATCTTCTGGTACTTATCTGTTCCGATTTATTTCACATTGTTCAATCAATACTCTTTCTAGAAGGTCTCACCACCCAGCCATGGACCTGGAAATAGTGTCCATTTTCACCCACCAAGCACTTCCTCCTCCTAATAGTTTGAATAAAAGTAGTCAGGTGTCTTTGGCGTCAGGATGACTATCTAGCCTCAAGTCGCATACCCATTCGATTGCTTGCCATAATTGAAATTTTCCCACTAGTATGACTATCGATCTCAAGGAAAAATTCTTGCAGCACCCTTGTTGCCCTTTCCTTTCTAGTAAAATGGATGGAAACCATTTGTAATTGTTCAAGGAGTTATTATAACTATTTCATATTCATTTTTTTTCCTTAATTAACCTTGTTTAATTTCATTAAACAAAAATGTCATGATATTTGGCTTTTCCAACTTTAACTTCTTAACAAACATGTTAACTGAATTTAGAAGTTTCTAAGTTTTGCATAAACTTGGTAAAAAAACTAAAAGTAAATATGATGCAACAAAAGGGTGTTATAGCTCTCCACCTTTATGAGGAACACTGTCCTCATTGTTCTTCTAAGAAAATAATGTCAGATGGACCTACAACATGATCTCCTCTTCTTCCCAACTAGCCTCCTCCAGGTCAAAGTGCCTCTGTTGCACTTTAACCTGGGGGATGGTTCACTTCTATAAGGTGGTTTGCCTCTGATCTAGAAGACAAAGAGGCTCTTCCAGGAACTCTCCCTCATGCTCGACCTGCAAAAATCATAATTGATACTTAGAATTGTGCCAAAGAATAATTTTGACATCACATATTCATTTGTTCCTATTACCTGTGTATTTTCCTAGCTCATTATATGTTGAGGGTTGTATACATATTTTTTTACCAAGGATACATGGAAGACATTGTGAACTGAGATGTGGCCTGGAAGTGCTAATTTATATGCCACTAATCTGATTCATTCCAAGATTTGGAACAACCCACAATATCGTGGTGCCAGTTCGACGCCACCATTCCACTGTAGAGTGTTTTTCTAGTCTTTATCGTTTAAGTATAAATGATCCCCTATCTAGAATTCTTGATGAATTCTCTTCTTTTCTACGTAAACCTTTTGCCTATGTCGCGTGGCCCTTTAAGTTATGCGTAACCTTTTTCACTGTGGCCTCCATCTCAGCTAACATATTTGGACCCAATGCTAACGTATTAACTAGGTTATTCCAGTCTGTGGGTACCCCACACTTGCTTCCATACAATACCTCAAAAGCGATCATGCCCAAAGACTCATGATGGTCATTGTTATACATGAACTCTACTAAAAGGAGGTAATCCTCCCACTTGTGGGGTTGCTGCATAACAAACATTCTTAACATATCTTCGAGGACTTGGTTTACTCGTTCTCTTTGGCCTTTTGTTTGTGCATGATAAG
>APFE031302651.1:1182-36159 GCA_000404065.3 Pinus taeda
AGGAAATAGTTAAGTATAACTTGGTCTAGTATAGAGTTAGGTAAAGTGTGTTTCTTTACTATGTACTTTTGTAACTTACAATCCGACGGTCACGATATGTAGTGATCCAACGGTTCATTCTCTCCTCGGTATTACTGACACTTGATCTATGTCTTAGCAAGCGATTGGTCCATGATATCTATTTAAAGAGCATGGAGGGTCATTTGTAGGTTAACTGTTCATGAGAGAAGCTTATGTAAAATTTCATTCTTTTATTAATAAATTGCCTGAAGTGGTCGTGTTGGCTTAGGCCATGGACTGTTTCCCTCTTTGAGGGTTTTAACCACGTCAAAAATACTGGTGTATTGATATGTGATATCTTTGTGAGCAGTGTCCTTTAGTGAGCGGTGTCCTTTGGTGTTCTGTCTGAGGAAATTACCCTATAAATTCCTACAATTGTTATTTCATTTTGAGCATTATAATTCCATTAAAACACACTTTTCATCACTTAATGAAAGAAGCCCTGCATTGGAAACTGGACCATAAGATGGAGCCAAGGAGAGGGGTGAACTCCTTTATCGTGCTTTTTGTTAGGTATTTTAGATTTGGTTATTTTCTTTATTTGGCTATTAAACTTGTTTAAAAATCACTTGATAATGTGTTTAGTAACTTGATCCATTACCCAAAACACGTATAAATTTTCACTTGCAATTTGTATATTACCTTTAGTTTTGAGTTACATATCATTTTGTTATCAGAGCATCAGGTTATTGTGAAGGTTTGATTTTTGTTTGCAAGAATTTTTTTATGCTTACAAGTTTGAATCTTAGAACAGGATAAGGATAACTTGTGGTGCCAAGATCTTAAATTGTTTCAAGGAGAACAAACAAACCTCAAGCTTCAATAGTCATGGCACATGAAGAAGGTCCTGAAGGAATGTGTGAAGATGAAAAAAAAAACATTCTTTGAGATGTCTAAAATGGTTAAGGTTCTTTATGTATATAGGAATGGAAGGTTGTATGGAGAGAGCTCAAAACCTGCAAATGGAGATGGAGGAAAAGGAGAGAAGCCTCCAAAAGGGAATGGAGGGAATGGTGAAGAAACACCACCTTCACCTCCATCCTCATCCTCATCTTCATCCTCATATTCTACTTCTTCTACCCTTTCACAAACACCTAAAAATTATCCAAAGGGACATGGTAAAACTACTTTTCTAAAGATTGATATTAAGTTTGAATTGCCTATGCATGATGGGGAGGTAGATATTGAGAAATTAGATAATTAGATTCATCATATTGAAGTGTATTGCAGGATATAAAGAATCAAGGACGATGAGACCAAAATTCAACTTGCTTCTCTTAGATTGGAAAGTGCAACACACATTTGGTGGGAAGCAAAAACTCAAGAGGACATGAAGAAACATGGTAAGGTTTTATCCTCTTGGAATGATTTTGTTGTTGTAATAAGAAGGCAATTTTATCCATTAGCATACATGAAAAAATATATTATGGATTGGAAAAACTTTAGGCAAGATAAAGATCAAAATGTGCAAAGTTTTACTCAAGAATTAAGAAAAAGAGCTTTGATTTTGGGTATAGATTTATCCTCTAAAGATACTCTACTCAAATATATTGGAGGATTGCATAGTTATTTGAGACACTCAATTCTCATGTTTATCCCTACAAAACTAGATGAAGTTTGTGTACAAACAACTCATTTAGAGGCAATAGAGAAAAATGTTTCTAAAGAAACTAGTGAGAAGTCATTCAAGTTTGGAGAAAAAAAGAAGGGAAATTTAAAGGAAAAGATAAAAATAATGTTGTAGTTAAGAAATAAGGAGAAAATATCACATGTAAACATTACTCTAAAGAAGTCCATGATGAAGACCAATCTTTGAAACTTCATCCTGAGATGACACTAAAAAAGTTTAATAACAAGGAGAAAGAAAATATTGTTGCAACTACACAACAAGATCGCGGATCTGATTCTAGAGATGTAACAAAAATCATAGCCATGAGATTGAAAGGTAATGATTCAATTACAAGCACTAGTTCTTCTATTAAACCTATTGAAAGAGAAATAATAGAGTTGTTCCATGTTAGAATCATCACAAAACATAACAAGGTAGATACTTTGTTCGATAAAGGTTCATAAGAAAACCTCATTTCAGAAGATAGTGTTAAGAAGATAAATTTGAAAACCATTGCTCATCCTAAACCTTATCCTTTGGGTTGGGTATGTGACAATGCCAATTTGTAAGTGACAAGAAAATGCATACTTAGATTTTCCATCACTACAAATTTTATTGATGAGGTAGAACTTGATGTGGTACCACTTGACATTTGTGGGATTATTTTGGGAAGTCCATACTTATATGACATGAAAGCCATCTTTCATCACCATGAGAACAAGTATCACTTGTTTAAAAATGGGATCAAGTACATTGTTAGAGAACATAGAAAGAAGTTGAATTTATCTCTTGTGAATGCTCGATAAATGAAGAGGTTTGTAAATGCTAGTCATATTTTTACATTGTTGATGATTAAACATACCGATGTTGATGAATCTAAAGTCTTTCAAGGATATGAATCATGTTTGAAATCTAATTTAATTGAGGTCACTAATTCATGTGATAAGATGTTTCAGGAGTCTAACATGTTGCCTCCTAAAAGAGGAAAACAATGTGAAGTTCATTTACAGGAATATGCATCATTGCTAAACATTGGTATGAACAAGAAGCCAATGTTAAAGAATGATAGGGTTCTGAATTATCTTCTTGTGGGTTACATAATTTATTGGCTTTGAAGATGGATAGTGCATGGTGATGGTGATCACTTTTGGTGAAGATTCAAGCCAAAAACAATGCTAGACATGCTAAGCATTGTCATGACTATAGTGTTCAAGGTGAAGTGAACTTGAAATTGAGTAAGTCTCCTTTGATTGAAGGTCAAGGAGAGAATGTTCAAATTTCTTTATGAAAAATTTTCTCTCCTAAACATCTTGAAGAACTGCAACAAGGTCCTATCTTTGAAAAAAGACAAAGACCTCAAAAGTGAAGTACCTTCATGAGAAGCTCAAAGTGACAAAAATAAACAAAGCCAAATGGATTGAGGTTGGAAGGGTGAGGTAATTGTACCCTCATCTAATTGTTCACTAAAAATGAGATTTTTAAGGACCAAAAGATTCCAATGGGTAGGAGTGATCCAAGGGATCAATTTAGTGCTCAAAATTCAAAGTGTGTGACAAAGATGAAAACCTGGATGACTTGATAGATATCAGTGAACTGAAAGCAATGCAACTCATTTCACTCAAAACCAATATCATATGCTCTTGATATTGTGTTTTGATCGATTTTTCAAATTGGCAAGAATTTGCAAGATTGGCAGGGTGACTGTACATTTTGGGCCAGTGGCGAGCTGCCACTTGGCACTCTTGATTGGTCCAAAAAATTGAATTTTATTAACCAATGGGTTTTTTCCATTTATCCTTTTATGATTGGTTTAGAAATTATTTTATTATATGATGGGTTGATTATGTATGTGATGTAGGCCAATGTGGGAGTGCCATGTGGGCCAATAGGAGGCAGCTAGTGGCCTCCAAGAGTTGGACAAAAATTTTGTTGAGGGCCGAAGCACCCCACCGAATTTGAATCCGCAATCTCTACCAAGCAACAAAAGGCCTCAACCAACACGCCACTCTATGTTTCCTAACAATTATACTCGCAACTTATACTTAAAGTTTAACGTATTAAATGATGGCGGTTGGGGTCGGGGCTAAGACCCAGCCTTGGTCACCACAGCCACAAGGATTGAGGGGTGGGATCATGGTCTTGGCTTAGCCCCAGCCCCATGGTCACCTCCCACAACATAAGCATTGGGAGCTATTAATCGCAGAACCAATGACTGATAATGGTTAGGGGCCAACCCTAAGAGCCAACCCCCAGGTCACGTGACCCTTCACAGGACCGCGAGCACGACACGCAGAGGGGCTAGCCCTAAGCCACATGGCCTTCAATGTGACCGGCCACTAGCAAATATAGTGAAACGCTTTCTAACCTCTCGACCCAAAATCTTTGGCGCTAAACCCAATCATATGTGCACCCATACGACCCTACTTTTCAGAACTGGGGAGTTAATGGGAAGTTTAACTATCCTACAATTTTGCTTGTCGGGCAGGATTGTAGGCCATATTTTTGCATCGGCTGCAGGTTTAAGGCGTTCAAACTAGATTTGGGTCAATTGTACGATGACTAGCTATGGAATTTGGGAAAAAATTGTAACATGCATAACTTTCTCAAATTTTGGCCAAATGAGACACAGAAAAAACCCGGATGAGTTTTTTTACAGTTTTGGATACATTGGAGACATTTTTATTGCATTATGAGCATTTTAAATCCATGAAAACACACTTTTAATCACATAATGAAAGAGGATATGCATTGGAAGTTGGACCACAAGTTGTAACCCAAGTGAGTGATGAACTCCTTTATCATGTTTTGTGTTATGTGTTTTAGATATGGTTATTTGTCTTTGTTTGGTTGTTAAACTTTTTTTTGAATCACGTGTTAAGGTTTTTAGTAACTTGATAATTTACCCAAAAGACATAAAATTTCACTTGCAATTTGTATATCACCTTTAGTTTTCAATTACAGACCAATATCTCTGAAACTCTAATCCAACAAAAATATTGTTTTGGTCTTCAAATGAGGAATTTTGGTTGGTTGAAGTTTTTTTATTTTAAATTTAAACATAACATTATGAATAATTGTGTATAAAGAAAAATATATTTCTTGAAAAAGAGCTAAAATAAATTAGATATATCACATTACAAGAATAAAAAGTAAATATGTCAAAATATTCAAAAAAAATAAAAAATAAAAAACCTTTTTTTATATGAATAAAGGTAACTTTTCCTAGTCCCAATGGGGCAGTTCAATTGGTGATCGAAGTGATGTGAAATCATTTAAACTATGAGATCAAATGTTAAATCCCCTAGTCATGACCTGGTCTACAAAGAAGAGGATAGATCGTTGGCCCCCAGAGGTATAATGGTAATGACCAAAATCAAACCCGTATCAGGTAAGTACTAGACTAAACCAATTTCCCCATAAATACAAGACTCACCCATTTGTTGATTCTTTTAGGCTAAAAATTATTAAAAAAAATATTTTTTCCTAATTTTAAAATAAAATTTTAAATAATCAACCATTTGGAGTTACTAATAACAACTAGTTAAGGGTTAATGTAATCTATATTTAATAAAATAATGTTAAAAATAAATTTAATTTTAATAATAAAATCCAAGGGTAAAAAATAATATTACCCAAATAAATATTAAAAAATAAATTAAAATAAATAATTAATCAGTAAAAAAATAAATTTATTATACAATAAATTTATAAAAAAAAACACAAAGAAAACCCTAAACGGAGCACATACCAAATGTAAAACGATCTTCCTCCACCTGCAATGTTTCAATGGAAAACTCAACAAAAGCAACCCCAATTGGAAAACAAACATAGGAGGACTAAGAACATGGATAATTTAAATTTAGGAAAAATAAAAAACACAAATACGAATTATTGAAATATGATATCTTAATGAGTAAATAAAAAATATGGGCAGGGAAAGAAATATTCAGTTAATGTAACTTTTTAATTTTTTCTTTATGCTGAAAGTTTCCACGACCAAGGTGAAAGATCAAGTTTTTCCACCAGGTTAAAGGTTTATGGTTATTGTAAACAAAAATACTAAAACCTATAAGAAAAGATAAATTACTAAAATTTTAATTTGACAGGGACTATGGTTATGAAATGATGGTTGTTTTATGAAACTATTAATAAGCCTTGACGTTGTAAACTATCTCCACAACCAAATGTATCATATAAAAGTTTACATATTTGTTAAAAAAGGTAATGATTCAAGTTTTTAGATCTTAACCTATAATAACACTCTAAATTTAGTATTAATACTAGTTTCAATCTCAACGCTAACTAAAATTAAAAAGCACAAATTAATTCATTAATATGTATAATTGGGTGGGACAAAGATTTTTAGAAATGCATACGGAAATACGAAACACTATGGGAAAAAAGTTTTTGTTCCTTGCTCCGCACACGTGTTTTCCCGTGCAACATCTCTTTTTCACATGCATTAAAAAGACACTTAATCTGATATTTGATAATAAGTAGTTAATTCACATATGTAAGATCACAAATGCACATAGCATTCGAAAGTCATGAATACTATGTCTTGTCGTACGGGAGGGAGTTGTGTGGAAGAAATTTGTGGATCAAAAATTTATGGAGAGGACCAAAACATTACAGAAGAAAGTTTTTTCTCCTTGCTCGACACACCTGTTCTTCCACACAATACTTCTTCTTCACACACATTAAAAATACACTTCATTGAATATTGCATAATAAATATTTAATTCACAAATGTATTTAATATTGCATAATAAGTATTCAAGAACATTAAATACCAACATTATTTGTGGGTGAAAACGGAAAGCTGAGTTACACTTTTGTGAGAAATGGCCCCAAAAAATTCACAATCTCAATTTTTCGGTCGCATAAAAATTTCCTTTGGCGAAATTTTCCAAATTTATTCAGCCAAACTATTATACTAACTTTCGTTTGAAATTTTGGCCACTTAGACTAACGTCGTCCGTTAAATAGAATTTTTTTCGAAGTTGAAAAAATCAACAAAACAATAGTTTGGCTAAATAAATAATTCGACCGAACTATTTGTTCGGCTGAACTATTTTTTTGGCCAGATTATTTATTCGACGAATTATTTTTTTATATATATGATGGGCCAGATGTTGTTGTGAAGTTTTCTGCTCTTTTAATTTCTGATTGTGGTTAGTTGAGCTGAGTGTTGTTATTTCTCTGTTAATTTGTGATTGTGGTTGGTTGAGCCGAGCATTGTTAGTGCTCTGTTAATTTGTGATTGTGGTTGAGTCGAGTGTTCTTAATTTGTTATTGTGGTTGAGCTGAGCGTTGTTAATTTGTGATTTTGTTTGAGCCTATCCAAAGCTGAGTGCTATTGAGATTCGTATGTAATTTAAAAAAAATTTACAACAATTTTTTAATGGTCTTGCGGATATTATAATGTTTTTGTACTTTTCTAGCTTGGCGCCTAAGTAATTTTGGTTGGTTGCACTCGTCGTTGGAAGCTTTCTCAACCTTCTCGTCCAGACCAGGCAAGTCATCCAAAACACCAAAATGTTATAGTAAGCAATGGTATTAAAGGTCCTCCCCTGCTCTTTTGACCATAATGGCCAGAGTTTTCCTTCCATTCTTGAATCTAGCGCCTATTTTGGGACTTTCTAATCCCATGGGTGTGTGTCTGTCTAATCAGTGTACCTGATATTGTTGTGCAAGTGTCTATAATCGTGAATATAAATTCACACGATACATTATGGTTTAAAGTGAATTTATCCAGTCTTTTTATTTAACAAATAGAGATTTGAAATATTTTGCTAAACGCATACATGATACTCAACCCTGTTATGAATTCTATTTTTTTTTAATAGTGTATCTTCAAGGAACTATGTTGTATATTTCTCATAATGTATGTCAAATAAAAATGTTTTTCACATGATACAAACATGAATATATCTTTGCACAGAAGCATGTAGGAAATATTATTAGGCATAATTAAATTTTACTTATCAGAGTCTAACGATCATACTGTGAATTTGAGGACATACAAGAGGCTGTCATACAAATGTCTAAATCGATATAAATTTTCTTCAATTCAAATCAATCCTCGAGATATCCCAGAGACTCAAATAATGTAGCCATGAATCCCTTTTGGAGAAATTTTCAATGATCATTGTAGGATAGGATACAGTTTCTCAGTAGTCCTAATGTAAGACTTCGATATAATAGCTGTAGAGCCTCTAACTTACACCTCACCATCCATTATTACCTATTGTTTTTCATCACTGACCTCTCTCTTTTGCCTCCTTTTCAATGTAAAACCACCCAGATCATTACATTAGATGTCATTAAGCATGATCAAGTGAGCTTTGCTAATGTTTGACTGTTTTGTTTAGATTTTGACATATTTACAGGCATTCCGCAGCTCTTTGCCGATTCCGCAGCCATCTGGTGAATCCGCAACCATCTGGTGATTCCGCAACCTTTTTGTTAATCTCAAGGTTCCACGTGCCATTTTGCCAAATGAGCCACATGGGCACTTAGGAATCAAGGTGCTCGAGGTTCCTGTGCTATTGGTTCGGCCATCCACATCATCTGCACCTCTGGTCAAAAGGGGGCAAGTTACTGTCAACAAAGGCAGCTTAATAGTGATGCGTAAGCTGTTGGGTCACGTTAGTTCAAACGGTGACTTGTCCGTGATTACGCAGGTTGTGGGAGACATAATCCAACTCTGGATTCAATGCCCATAACGACCAGCACCTTCAGCTATCCACGCAGGCTTATGACGTGTTAATGAAACATTTATTACGCATGACAGTCAGTTATTTTCCAGTTTTAGCTATACGCATTAGGCTATCTTTCAGATGCCTATAAAAACTTGCGTCTGCGTACGCTTATTTAACTTTACTATTGCTGTGTTTTTATGAACCTGTTACAATTTTAGTGCATTTCAAGACTCTGTTTTAATAGTGCTGTTCTAGCACTCTGGATTGTGATTTTCTGCATATGGATTAATAGAAGCAGTGTTGTTTTGAAGCTTTCAATACCTTGAGTCTTCTTGGGTTATATGAATGGAGGGCCCCTGTTCATGTTAGCCTTGTACAATATTTTATGTTCAACATTTCCTTATTTTCATTCAGCATTTCTTTTTCTTGATACATGTATAGTGTAATTCACCTTTATGTTATTTCATTTCCAGCCTTTATTTTGAGCTGATCAGCATCGTTCTTTTGTAGGTTTTTATCCCGGGATTGATTGTGTGTTATGTATTTGCTTTATATCTAGTGGTAGTTTCAGTTGACAGATTCAAAGTTGCTGCCTTTACTTTATTCTCTTAGCTGATTTTTAGCTTTATTTCTCAAATCTGCTTGCTAATACATGAATGGTCTCCTTATTATAAATTGTTTATCTTTTTGAGATCAGAATACTAATAACTTGCAGCTGACTTTGGGTACTTTTTAGACTACTCTTTAACTACTTTCTAATCATGCTTTACACAATACTATGTGCCAGAGGCAGAGAGTTAGAAAGAGCAAAACATTATAACTAGTCTTCAAAGTAGATTTTTCTCATTTTTACCATTTCTTAGACTTATCTTTAGCTACTTCCTAATCGTGTCTTACACAATACTATGTGTTAGAGGCAGAGAGTTAGGAAGAGATAAACATTATCATTGGTCTTTTAAGTGATTTTCTTACCTTTTATTTGCAGCAGCATGAATGGTGTCTAATGCCATTAGAAAGTGGTTCTTTGCTTTCAGTTCATTTTAATTCATTTATTTCTTTCAAGTTTTCCTTCTCAGCAAGTATTTAGAAACCACTAATCACACACTTTCACTTATCTAGAATTCACCTTACACACACCATCACCCATCTGTTTATAAATACATCACTCCATCTTAGGAAGATAAATTAACCATAAACAACACCCCAAACGACAAAAAGCTTTAAGAGGTTGCTTAAGTACATATAGTACACCTTCAATTCATAAGCTTACGAGCCCCGGGTTGACAATTAATGACATCAATTTAGGAACACTAAATTGACTAAACAATAGCTCATCCTTTTTTTCTGCTTTGAAGGAAGAACCAAAACATTTTGATTGTCTTAGAGATAATGGATAAGGGCTCAATCTTCACAAATATGAAAAATGCAACTCATGATGACTCATAAGAAATTGTTTTAGATATGACAGATAGATTGATCCTTTATCTGCAATAAGCACCTTCCCAATGGTCTTCGATAAAACAACAAAAAACCCTTAAAACTACTTCCTCTTAAATCCTTGCAATTGATGCTACTAGGACCGTGGAGACTTCACTTTAGTAGAATTTGGTATTTGATGTGAGATAGAGAGTGATTCGAAGACATTTTATTGTGCTAAAAAATAACGTTATAGATTAGACTCAATGTTAGGCACCTATGTAGCTTCAGATGTGTCTTCATATAAACATGCAGTAGAGAAAGAATTTTGAGTGAGACATCATCTCCCAAAAACAGATTCAATTCAAGAATGATTTCATCATAGAGGATTTGACCCCAAAACAATCAAAGTAATGAACCAAAGGGTTCCTTGTTGTAGTCTTGAAAATAAGGGCTTACTAGCAATTTGATAGGGAGCTCTATATTAGAGATGCTTGAATGATGAAACCTTGATCTCGTTTCATGGGTTGCAACCTAGAATTTTTCTAGTAGGAGTTTGTAACAAAACCTTCTTAGTTCAATGTTTCAAGATTACTAACCTTTGAAGAGAAGGGAGGTCAGAATTTTCCGTAAACTTCTTTGTGATTGTATTCTTCCTTGCTTGGGCTTGTCCTCACCTCAGTTGTGATACCATGTTAATATTGCACCTCTCGGTTGTAATTTCCCCATCATGATTGGAAGTGGAATTTTAGGTTTTCTTCCCTATTTTCTTGGAACATGGGTCTTATTAGCTTCCTAAGATGAGATAGAATACAATTAATTGAAGTTTCTTGTACTTTATCTTTTCAATTAGTAGTTTCTTTTTGAGATACATCTTTTTCATTTCTATTTTTTTGGGTTCATGAGATTGAAGCTAATTAGAGTTTTTGCATTGTTTTGTCCTCTATTTTTGGTGTTTCAATTTCAACTGTTATTGGATTTCTAATTAGAGTGTTGGTATTGCTTTTTCATCTATTTTTGGTGTTTTAATTTTAATGTTATTGGGTTGACTTGTTCTACCTTGAGTTATCTCATAGAACAACCTTGCCACTTCTTGGTAGCATACTTTCCTTGCTTTTGTTGTTATCTGTTCATTTATGTTTCCTTTTTCATTATGTGTAATTCATTTTTCTTCTCTATTTTCTTGGAACATGGGTCTTATTAGCTTCCTAAGATGAGACAGAATACACTTAATTGAAGGTTCTTGTACTTGCTCTTTTCAAGTAGTAGTTTCTTTTTGAGATACAACTTTTTCGTTTCTATTTTGTTGGGTGCATGAGATTGAAGCTAATTAGAGTGTTGTCATTGATTTGTCATCTATTTTTGGTGTTTTAATTTTAATGTTATTGGGTTGACTTGTTCTACCTTGATTTATATCGTGAATTTTGGTTGACTTTTTATATTTACTGAGGGATTTTTGAAAGTTATTGATCTATCATTGACTCTGCTTAGCTTTCAAATTGTCTCTCAATCCATTCTCTATGATCATTATTTGTTCTTGATGATTTTATCTTGTTGTCAATACATCTTATTAGGTCTTACCAAAAAGAAAAAACTACAACTCGGGGATATTGAAGATTATAGTGTGCAACTCTATATAAATCGATTTGTATAGCATGCACATAGGAAGGAATAAGATGTAAATAAAATTTTAATCATGTGTTTCACTATTGAGAGAAACTCCCATCCACCTAGTAAAGAAATTAACATATCATGCCTATTTCAACACAACTTGTAATAAATAAAACCAAATCACATATTTTCAAAGTGGAGTAACTGAAATTTCATGAATTAAGGAGACATAAGCATTATCTACATAACAACACCAATTAAAAATAGTTACACCATTGAAATCATAATATGTTCATAAAAATATACGAGGCACATTTCGTCTATTCCTATGCATCGACATGTTAAAGCCTTCAAATCATGAACAACATGCGCGGGATATTATAAATGATATCCATGATGCTCATAGAATGCATGATGAACTGAAAATATTTATAGAGGCAATAAGACGGTAAATTCAAATAATAATTTTATAAAGTAAAATTCGTAACATTGTAACAATATAAATGGTCATAGATTTTATTTGTACAATTCATAAATTGATTTCTGGATTTAACAAAATGCTTTTGGATGATATGGTGTTCGATTGTTGATTAACTTGTCAATTTTATCCCTATTTGATATTAATTTGTCAAATTTTTTTTTTATTTTTTTTAGACTTCACAATCCTATTTGTAATTTGCTTGGTACTATTATCTTCATCTTTAGAATGATGAACATCAACATATGCTTTTTCATTATCACCTCCCTCCATTTTGATACTCGATGCACTTAACTATTAGGTAGGAGTTAAACATGATGACTTCATGACATCTTTAGGTAGAATGTATAGGTTACTTCGATAAACCTATTGGGTGCATTAAATTTATAATGTTCTAAAAATTTTAATATCACTTAATATTTTTTAGGTAATATATCCTTTCTAGTTACTTGCATCTGACCTAGCTTCCATCATTCAAAATATTTTTCATGAATTTAAACTCACTTCAATTTATACTTTTGTTTCAGCTTTTCCTCGGTCATGTATTAAAAATCACTTTAATTTATACTTTTGTTTTATTATCCTTTCATCTTCAAACATTTTGTGCTTTTTAATTGCTTGTTTTTACATGGGAACTTATAACATCATCTAGCCATTCATTTTCAGTTTTTGATTTTGTATTAATATCATCAATATCATCTCCAAAACCAAAATCATATACCAAAAAGAAAAAAGAAAAAAAAGAAAAAAAGTGATTCAATTCCAATTTCTAATAAGTAGATTGAAACAGAAAACACAAAAAAATAGATATTTGGAAACTGTTATAGCACCATTTACCACTCTTGGTAGATTTGATGCTTTGGTTATGGCCTAGGGCAACCCCTCCTTTCCAGACTTGGTCCAAATTCTAAAAAAAAATGTTTTAATTCCCATATGTTATTTTCCCTGTATAAAAAGCGTGTACACGTGGGCCATTCTATACCCAACCTGCGTATATGTGTTAAAATAATAAAAATATATATAATCTCCTTAAATTCGAGTGGATTTTAGAGGTTTTACCTATTACTCACCTGCTATAGCCCGTGGCCCAATAGTTTCCCAACTGAAAATACTAATTTGGACAAATATAAATAAACCTCCATGGGAAGGCCTAAGGGGAAGAGAGATGAGATATTGATATTATAGTTGATTGCATCCTTGATCAAGTCTGAAGAAATCCATGTGCCTCCTGCACTCCAAAGAAACATATGTTTCCTTCTTTGAGGTGTCCATCATCTTTGTATGACATCCTGGTATACCTTTACAGAGGAGGACTGCTGAGGCCTGGGCAGGACGGATCTGGAGGACAATTCCACTTGGAGCTGGAGGGAGAATTAGGTTGTAGTTTTCCACATTTCATTTAGCTTACATCAATAAATAAATGTTGTTATTTTCTTGATATTTATTGTGTTTATGCATTAATCCATGTTACGATTTACATATGAAATTTTATGTTAATGCTCATTTTCTCACATGCTTATATGATTTAACACCTATATCATGAACATGCTTTCTATTACTATTGTTGTATATGATTTTCTTGGATAATTTGCAAGTTCTAAAGGCATTGGAAGGAGCAAAGGGTTTGAACCCTGTGGGATCGACATCGAACATAGGACCTATGGGTAATACCTCTTCTTCCTACTTCATTAGTTTAAGCATTTAGACTGCTTATCTGTGTGTTTCTTTATGTTGTATGCCCTCTAATCTATTGTGGTTTTCAACCTAATACCCTAGGGTGCTTCCTCCTGCAATAGAATTGGCGAATCTGCTGGGAACACGGGACCCCTTAATTCCCTTTTTTGATCCTTGTAGTTCTCATGATTTCTTGGAAGTTGATTTGCCTTCACAAGAGGAAATTTTTGAAGCCATGAGTTTTAACTACAAAAGGAGTCCTTGACTTGATCCCTACAAGGGGTTTGTCCAGAAAAACTATTATACATAAGTTGTAAGGCTGCATGGTTCCCTGCACCATATTGTACATATAAGGTATGCATTTTTCATTTTTGTATTCTATAACACAAGCTTTTATATGAAGTTTATATATGGGATGTATTAACTTCTTGTCTAGTGTTCCTATTTATGTCTACAGAATGTTGGAGACTTCTCCTTTAGACATTTTTATGGCTGATCCGGTCTTACAGGTATTAGCTCTTGAAACTGGCATATAGGTTGGGTTTTCCACCTGCATTATGCATTTATCAGTTTCCTTTTCCATTTTGGCCTTACGATCGGCCCCACCACGACATGACGCAGAACCTTCTCATTGTTTAAAAGTGTCATGACTTGTGTGGTAGAGCCTACCTTATAATGGGCACCCTAGATAGTACCTTCTTGTCACTTAGCACCCATGCTAAAAAAAAATTTAGGCTCGAGAGTGCTATTTAGTCCTACCATGACTTATGTGTTGAAGACTCATTCTCTTACTTCTTCACTATTTTTCTAGCTTTTATACCCTAGAAACTCCTTTGTGTCGAGTTGTATTGTTGCATTGCATGTTGACTATGTGTACCTTTTGGCCTTAAGCCGGCTTCACTTGGACTCATGTTTAAGCCACCTTTGGACCAAGTCTTTTTTGAAATCAACCTTGCAATCACCTAGCCTCTTCAGGTTTGACACTTGTTCACCCATGGAAAGAACATTCCTTTGAGTGTCATTGACCAGTTTCATCACCTTACATTGAGCATAGGAATGTTCCCCTCCCAGGAACTAGTGCATTTTTATTTGGACACCTGTTCTTTCCATTGTACTATAGGCATTCTTTTATTCTTTTTTTTCAGGATTTCTAAATATGAAATAATTATATATCCCGAAAAGATCGAGAACGAGACATTACTTCCATGATTGATGGCAGCTAGAGTTAGTGGTGACGCCCTTGAACAAAGCACTCAAAATTTATTCTTTCCTCCATTGGGATGGGCTTTAGTTTGAATTAGGAGAGCCTTAACCTTGTTATTGAGTCAATACTCCTCAAGTTGTTTATCTCTTCCAATCATATGGAGAGCTTTTTTATGCCTCCTGCATGAAAAATTTATACAAAGTTATCATATGCTACCATGTAGTCACATTTGAGTTGTGCTCTTGCTCAAGGGAAGTAAACCTGAGTTGGCCTTTCTACAGTGTCTCTTGACCTATTTTCAGTCATCCACCCTAGTTGTCAAAGTAATGTTCATTATCACATCAGCGATTTGGTCCTTTGCTCGTGTTGGTTTGAGAAGGTCTCCATTGACTTCTTGCTGGCGGGTCTTTCTCTTATTGACTACGAAAAATTTCTCTGAGAGAGGATCTAGAGCTGCAACCTAGCCCTATTTTAATTCTTGATAGGTCACCTTGTGTTCAACATCGATTAATGTCATGGGTCTTTGACTGAGTGGTTTCCCTTGTGTTCGATGTCAACTTTCATTATCACACATTGGGATTCATGTAATACCTTAGTTTCCCTTTGATCCTTTTCGTGGATTCCTCACCTCTGTGTCAGTTTTCATTATTGGTTGGTTCAAAGGGGTTCTATCATGCGCTAGGCACATCTTGTGTATGCCGAAAACATGCTTCGATTGGATTACTATGTCTTTCTTCATCTGATTCCTTCCACATTATTGGCCTATGGGTTACACTCGCACTAGATTGATGAAGGATGCCTTAATTCCTTCCTTCCAGTGGATATTTTCCTATCGATTTCAACTCATTACTCTGGGAACAATGTATAGAGTCCATTTGGCAGTACCTTAGGGTTTGTAGTCATCAATGGAAGACTCCTTCTCTATCAACAATGGGAAAACATCATTTCCTCCTGATTGATAGATTATTCCAAGTGTTTGACTTCATCTCATTTATTCACACTTGTTAGATTGTACTGGGTACCTTGGCTCTCATCATCATTATCAGTGAGTAGTCTCGCATTTGTTAACAGTATACATCAATGACCAGTAATCAAACAATTTCTCACATTGTCGACTTTAGATCATTTATTCCCATTGTGCAGAAATGTACCATGGCGGTTGGTGAAGACCTCAGGTTTGGATCAACATTTCTTGGTTCATTTATCAGTTGCTCCTATTTTTGTTAGTTGATACCATGCACTTTATATGTTGTAGTTCATTACAGCGACATCCTATATGTTGGCACTCGAGTTACATGTAGTCCCATTTGTTCCACTATTTGTCTTGGTACTTTTTGGATCAGCTTTATGACTTCAGTGATCAGCTTTCTACTTCAACATCATTGATCAGTTCTTTATATGTGATATTGAGACATGTACTTCTATGGTTATGATCGGATGATCCACTATGTATTTTCAATCCTTTTATACTTGTATACATATTGGATCCGCTTTTGTATTTGATATGCAGACATGCTTTATTATCTCTGAGAATGGCTATGCCTACCTTAGACAACAACTTTCTTTCTGATCCCTTCCACTGGCTTGGCAGGCTGAACTCTACTGAAGTCCTCTCAGGTCTCAGAATGATTCCTTCTATACACATAATACATTACAACCATCATGTAGCCCTTCTGACCTCATATATTAGGGGGCATCTATTATAGCACCATTTACCACTCTTGGTAGATTTGATGCTCTGGTTATGGCCTAGGGCAACCCTTCCTTTCCAGACATGGTCCAAATTCTAAAAAACTGTGTTTTAGTTCCCATACATTATTTTTCCCTGTATAAAAAGCATGTACATGTGGGTCAATCTATACCCAACCCGTGTATATGTGTTAGAAAACTAAAAATATATTTAATATCCTTAAATTTGGGTGGACTTTATGGGTTTTACTTGTTACTCACCTACTATAACCTGTGGCCCAACTGTTTTCCAACTAAAAAAACTAATTTGGAGAAGTATAAATAAACCTCCATGGGAAGGCCTAAGGGGAAGAGAGATGAGATATTGATATTATAGTTGATTACATCCCTAATCAAGTCCGAAGAAATCTTTGTGCCTCTTGCACTCCCAAGTTATAGGAAACCTTTGTTTCCTCCCTGATCAAGTTTGAAGAAATCTGTGTGTCTCCTGCACTCCCAAGTTATAGGAAACCTTTGTTTCCTTCTTTGAGGCGTCCATCATCTTTGTATAACATCCTGGTGTACCTTTACAGAGGAGGATTGCTGAGGCCCAAGAAGGACGGATTCAAAGGACAATTCCGCTTGGAGCTAGAGGAAGACTCAGGTTGTAGTTTTCCACGTTTCATTTAGCTTACATCAAAAAATAAATGTTGTTATGTTCCTGATATTTGTTGTGTTTATGCATTAATCCATGTTACGATTTACATAAGAAATATTATTTTAATTCTCATTTTCTCACATGCTTATATGATTTAACACCTATATCATGAACGTGCTTTCTATTACTGTTGTTGTATATGATTTTCTTGGATAAGTTGCAGGTTCTAAAGGCATTGGAAGGAGGAGAGGGTTTGAAGCCTGCAGGATCGACCTCAAACGTAGGACCTCCAAGTAATACCTCTTCTTCCTACTTCAGTAGTTTAAGAGTTTAAACTACTTGCCAGCATGTTTCTTGATGTTGTATGCCCTCCACTCTATTGGGGTTTTCAACCCAAGACCCTAGGGTGTTTCCACCCGAAACAACAACCATATGCTTAGAGATGTTCATCTTTAAATCAACATTCTCAATTTAATAAAAAATAAAAATAAAAATAAAAATTACTTGAGGGACAAAACATATTGTAATTTCAAACAAACCAACACAACACAAAATTAACCTCGAGGGTGTATGATGTGCACACTAGTAAGATGGAAGTGACTAGGAAATCATTTTAAATTTTCATGAGAGAAAGGGTTAAACATCAGACAAAATTTCTTGCAACCTTGATATAACAAGATTTCTAATTAGCTGGAAACTTCGAAAACATCAAAGATCGGTTGAATATGCTTGAAGTTCGGTTGAATATGCATACTAGCATTCATATGCATTACATAATAACAATATTAGTATAATATCATGGATCAAGTTCACTTTTTCGGTTGGTAAAAAGTGAGTCTACCATTTTAAATTTCATTTTTTTTAGCTCTAATTTTTAAAGAAGCATATAAACAGATAATATAATAGAATGTATTGCATTTTTAATACTTAAATTTGAAGGAGGCAACATAGATATTAAATTTACTAGAATAAAACTAGGTCTATCATTTTTCATTTTAATTTATTTTCCTCCTTCTTAACTATATTTTTAAAGAAGCATATATAAATAGACCCATTTAGGCCATATAAATAAACATGTATTATAGTTTAGTAAGCAAATTTTATAACAAGGTAATATAAGTGTTAAATTTACTAGAATAAAACTAGTCTATCATTTTTCATTTTTTTTTCCTTTGATAACTATAGTTTTTAAAGAAGCATATAAATAGACCCATGTATGGCATATAAATAAACATGTATTATAGATTTAATAAAAAAAAGTATAGCAAGGTAGAATAAGTGTTAAATTTCTAAGAATGAAGATAAAAATACAGAAATACTTTCAAACTTGGGTGATTTGAAGCTAAGTTGAATTGGAAATATTTGTATCTATGGAATGAACATAAAAACAAATTCATAAATACTTTCAATATTCAGTTGATTTGAAGCTAAGTCGAATGAATTAGATATTTATAGTTGAGTTGAATTAGAAATCTCTAATTGTTTTCTTCTCGCAGTTCTCCAATCATCCAACCAAGTAGAAATATAATTTCCTACTACCTAGCCTTCCAACAGATTTGTCTAAACGGTGATCTTTTGCACAACCTAACAATAGGTATAAATATATTAAATTCATTTTATTGAATTTGTTTTTTACAGGGATCGGAAAACCCATTAAACATGGTTGAAAATGAACATTATGCATAGAAGTTTCTTGTTATCCCAATCTTGGGAAAGCATTGGTTACTTATGTTCTATGCAATATTGTGATGAACAAAGTCGTCCAAAGGAAAAGGAATGTACCTGGAAGAACAAAAAATAATAAATTATATTACATTGCATCGATAGAAGGCTTAGGAACAACTAGGGAGTATGGATCCAATGGATTTGTAGTCTTGACCAATTCTGAACTTGAGTGCAACCAAATGAAAGGCATGTACCAAGTTAAAAAAAGAGAGGTTAAAACAACTACATGGAGAAGAAAAAAACATTGTTAGTCAATTTCAGTGATTTAGCATAAGACATTGTGTAAATGTTAATAGGATGTCTAGTGATCTATTGTATGGGGTAATTCCAATTCAAGATTTGTGTGTAAAATATGAATTAGTGTTAAGAAGTTCTCCATCAACATTTATTGATGGACATTGTAAGATATCTTTGATATGTGTTTGCTTTTTAGTTATAAATGTGTCATTTTTAATGACCATGTGTTTTCTTCAATTCTATACCAAGTGTGCCCCACTACATAAGTAGGCACAACTTGGTGAACTTTACATGTTTAAAAAAAATTGTATTTAATTTTTCAAATGTGTGTGCTTCAACATTTGTGTTTTTAGTCTTGAGTATATTTTAAATGAAGAGCTTCAGATTGTTACATTAATTTTCTGAATTCCTTTAATGTTTTTAAATAACAATTTTAAGATATTAAAATGCATGATGTAATTTCAATGGTTACATCAAGTAAATGAAAATAAAATGCATGAGGTTACTTCAAGGGTTATATCAATTTTATGAATTTTCTTAATATTTTTAAATAGAAATTTCAAGGTTTTTAAATACTTGAGGTAACTTCAAGGGTTACAACAATTTTCTGAATTCTTGACCTTTTTAAAAAGAAATTTTAAAAATAATTGTAAATGCATCAGGTAACTTTTTGAATATCATGCTTCTATATATCTATAGCTATCCATATCATGGATGAGCATTTACCATATGATCCTTCAAGGCAAGCATCAATAGAGTCTTATGCATTTACTAGAGGGGGAGGTCGAAGTCATGGATCAAAGAGAATATCAAATGAATCAGGGGAGGCCCATTGTTCACATCGTACTGTATATGTGTGTGTGTGTGTGTGCACGCGTGCATTTACTTAAATGATAAATAAGTAGAACCATATGTATATACACATATATATTGAATTTATTTTCTATTGTTTTTAGATGCTTCGCTCACTATGTCATTGCACGACGGTGGTCAACATTCTTTGGGTGGTCATCAATCTTAGGGTGTTCAATATTCTCTGGGTGGTCATCAATTGTACGGTGATCAACATTTTTCGGGTGGTCATCAATCTCAATCGGATTATCACGATGATCATCATTTTGGTAAATTATATAAATTTTTTGAAGTTAAAACAAATTTGTACATGTAAATGAATTGTATGTACATATGTGTGTACATGTCTATCTTGCCTACATGTATGAATACATTTTTTCACATGTTTTTATATTTATGTAATTTTATATATTGAACTAAATGGTGAAAATGTTGGTCGAATTAGACATAAGTGAAGCCAGATAGTTCAAGAAGAATGACATACACCAACTACCACTTATCCATCTAATATTCTTGATGAGATTCCTTGGGAGACAAACCTCCAACAATGTACATTACAAAGGTGCAAAATTCATTATTAAAAATTGAGGAAATATCTTGGGAGTTTGGATCTCTCTGCAGAGAGTAGAGAAAGCTTAGAAATAGTTGTGCACTCTCTAAGCTCATTTCTTGATATTTACGAGAAGATTAGGCCAACCATAGATTGTTTTATATATATGATGAGGCATAGAAAGGAAAGGGTAATGGGTCCCGATAAATGGGCAGAGGTTAGTAAAACGGTTAAAAAAGAAAATGCAAAATCTATGTTTAATTTCAAAGAAGGGTTGAAATTAAAGATGCTCAAGGTGCAATATTTCAAGCACCCTGATATAGCCAGCCATTCGTATGATAGGTTCCTTGTAGTGTATGAAACGCTACCATGGAATGACGAGGTTACAATTTATTTTGCAAAATTATTTTATGCATAATTCTTTTTGGATATGAAACCCGATTACAATGACCTTCCACATGAATATTATGGTACTAAGAGAGGTTGGTTATATGATCGTAAGGGTGCATTACATGATACTGAACAGCCTTACCCTCAACCACCTTTGGTATGCCAACCTCCTTGTCTGGTAACTTTGCAGTCAGAGATGGATGCCACTTCTTAAATTGGTCGAGAAGGAAGGGATGTTGTTATAGACAACATCCAGAGTGCATTGTCTGGAATTGATATCAGTCTAAATTGACAAAGAGCACAAGCTAATGCACATGCTAATTTTGTATATAAAATAGATGAGGAGATAGATAATATGAATAATGAGGATCTTAAAGCATATGCAAAGGCTTTTCATAATGGTTGGAAAGACCTAATTGTTCATGAAGAAGATGGTGTGGGATCGGTATGTGTTAATGCTTGGGGTATCTATTTTAATGTAATTTCTAATGTATGTCTTATTGCTGATTCACCTACATTTTTTTATTTGTTTAAGATATAATCTAACATAAATGTATCATATGTTCACCATTTGCAGTTAACAAGTTTGTTGAATGAAAATTTTGATAATTTCATGGTCCAAGGTTTAGGTTCCAATGAAGATATTTTGAGAGATGTTAGTTTTTTTTAAGAGTTCATGTTGATATAGTTATTATTCTAATTTTATTATATCAGTATTGTGAAGAGATATTTTTAAAATAAATAATTATGTATATTATAGATTAAAATTTAACAACATTCCTAGAATGTTAGTAGATGATTCTTGGGTTTTATTTAAAGTTGTTTTGTCAAGTTATTTAAAATGAATCTATTAAAATTGTAAATTGCATAATGTGACCTACATTTTTCATTTGAATGAATCTTATAATTCGGTGTAGATGTCTAAAAGGATGATAACTTAAAATTTCATTATAAAATATGGTATGTACATTTTTAATTCATGTGTATAAAGGCTATTATGGATGCCAGTTGATAGTTAACTTTTAATATAAAGTTGTTTGATTTTAAAAACATAAGTTAGATAAACTTGCATTGTAAAACATAGCCCACAATTTGCATGATGCATGCGTGGTTTGGTGCTTTTAAAGTTTTTACATATAATTTAAGTTCATGAATATGTAGCAATGAAAGTAAATTTTCATTTAGTTGTTACATATTTCATTCAATCATTCCTATAATCTCAATAGATGATTCTTAGGTTTTGTTTAAATTTGTTTTGTCAATTTATTTAAAATGAATCTAGTAAAATTGCAAATTACAAAACATGACCTACATTTTGGATTTGAATGAATCTTATAATTTCTTGTAGATGTCTAAAGCAATCATAACTTAAAATTGCATTATAAAATATGGTATGTACATTAAACTGCATTAATGTGTAGAAAGGCTAATTCATTTTGCACTCATGTATGAAATTGTTAAAGACTAGAGAATGTATGTATATATAAATTACTTGTCGTGCATGAAAACATAACATCAGTAGCATCAAATCCTCAATACAGATCTACATGATGAGAAGCATACATATAACTTTGTAACTCAATACAAGACCCAATGAGTATCATTTTCACATCATCACATTATGAAGAATGTACAACTTAAGAGTGCACAAAAGGAAAGGCTAACAATGTACTTGAACTCTAGGTTCTCAAAGATGAGTCCAAGCAGAAGAAATTATTGAGCAGTTCAATTAAAAAAATTATTATGGAATGCCATCATCAATGATCTACTCATGGTCATCTTTTGACATTCTCCATATTTTAATTTTCAATTGTTTTTTTTATTGAACGTCTATGAACTTTATGCGTGCTGCACACACCAAGTGACTATATTGACAACTTGTCACATTGGGTTGATAGTCTTGAAAGTAAACATTACTCTCAGTTTGATGAGTTTCTTGGAAATACTAACCTTTCAGTATAATAGACCCTCTTTCATATATAAAGCAGTTATCATCATAAGCTTCCAATAACTTCATCTTTCATTCATTTCACCACATAAAATAATACATGACATTTTCTAAGTTGTTAATTTGTGCAACTGTAGCAAAATCATCTCTTGCACAATAAAACAAGTGTAAATTCAGATCACAATTAACATGAAATTAACTTTGTCAACATGGACTTGATTTTATTATCTATTTCTAGATCTCTATATTTTAACTAGTATATAGATACTTATACGCATTGATTTTAAAAACATAAAACACACACACACACATATATTCTTTGAAAGACATTGAAATGTTACCTTCTCTACCAAGATCAAAAGCTCGATCATCTTTAGATGATACTATAGTCTCCTCTAATTCTATCTCCTCGAAGCTTGCAACTAACATTTTCCCCTTTGTATTTAATTATGTATGTTGCCAAGCTTTTACATACATATTGTTTTCACAAACATCATTAGATTGTGTGTCCTCTATGAAAACAGGACAAAAACAAGAATATTTTATTTTATCAAATGAAAATGCATTTAAGTAATCCTTTGTTTTAATTGAATGCAATTTTCAAGTCCCTTTTACTGTTTCAACTTGATATGTAATCGATCTATCTACATATTAGACTTCGATATGCCAAAAAAACTAATTGTAAATTCAAACAGTAATTTAAATATGTTATTTAAAATACAATTTATATATCAAAGACAATCATCCTCATACTGTTTAAACTATATAATTTATAAATGTTTAAAATTAGAAAATTAATAAAAATATCATATATTAAACTATATACAAGCTAATATATATATATATATATAATATATATAAGATATATATATATATATATATATTATATTATATATATATATATATATATATATATATGTACATACCTCTGTAACTCCCTTGATGGGTTAGCCTGATGGCTTAGTGCAACATTGCACCATTGAATAACTTGTTCAACTGAGAAAAGTCGGTTTGCAGAGTGGTCCATTTGATATCTTCGAAGTGTTTATTTTATACATGCTCCTGCACCATCATGTTCTCCTTTTCCATGACTAGTCTCAAAGAAATTCTAACAATGTTTAATGTGGGTTTTATTATGAGGATGACGCAAACAAAAGAATGACCGTGAATATTTGAATTGACCTGCACATCCATCTGAACAAATCCAATGTTCATTGAATTTTATTCCATGACCTTTCAATGAGTCATAAATGTTATCAAAACAATGTTGTACAAAATGTGGATCATGTGTACGATCATCGCTAATATAAAAGTGATATTCTTTAATAACATGTTGATTCTCACTGGTGCTTTATATATCATCAACATTTTGTTCAACATGTCTTTATAGAATATGCACAAGCATAGAGACTTGGTGAGAATGATAATATTCACTATGTATTCCATTTTGTGCAACAAATGTGTAATTCTATGCAAAATCAACTATTGACAAAATGGTCCGTCGTGTAAAAATTTCACAGGATTTTTTGAATTGGAGGACCTGCCATTGAGCTCTATGTGAATGCTTGGTGTAATTATAAATTTCTGACTCAAATTTCTTCAAAAACTCTATTACAAAAATTTCTTCTTCTTGTAAATCAATCCGTTTAGCACTTGTACTATTATTTGAACTAATCGATGTAGGGATATGTTCATATGTATTCCATTTCACTTTTAGGTTATGTAATAGACCCAGCTAATTAACAACGTTTCCTTTTTTTTCCTCTATACAGTTTGTAGCTTAAGTGATTGTTTACGACATGAGAAGGGCATCGTTTATTAATAATACATTCAACTGCATAGTTTGTTTCCAACTAATTCATAATAATTTTTCCTTACCTGGTCATGATACTTTTCATACCACTACTACCTATATCCTCCATACTTCCTCCTTCATTTTGATTTAGTATGAATTAGCAACCTGGTTTCCTAAGGACTTAATATTTTAATAATACGTGTGATGTAAATCTTTTGTTCTGATATTAACCTTTCATGGTTAGGCCCTAGTACCTACTTTACTTCCCTACCTCTCTAATGGTATAACATTATGGAATCATCAATTTCCTTGTTATTATTAATTTCTCATGCTCCTAAGGTTATGACCCACCTACTTAATAGTATAGAGGGTAGATGGAATAATTTTTTGCACACTTGGCCATTGGCCTACCCTATTATAACTCCTTTGCGTGACTCTCATGCTTGCCAGGGTTATTAAATTTTCTCCACCATTCTCCTTACAATAGATATGCAACCCACCTCGCCCTTATCCATTCATGGTGCACCATGCCACTCCATCCATGTGTTCTTGTACTCGCCAGGTGGGATGTAAGAGTCCTTGTGCTTATCTCTACGATTGGACTAAAACGATTGGGATCTTGGGGTTTTAAATCGAAGGTAATTACTCCAACATTTCAAATCGTAAATTCACCTTCTAGGGTTTTGTGCTCACCCCACTTGGCATTCTTCATTTATCTACTGATTTTTTGGTTCATACAAGCAGAACCCTTGGCTTCCCGTGCCTCGGAAATGGAGGTGGTTCCTTGGAATTTGGGGTAATGCCATGGCCGTACTATTGTAGTTGATTCCCTGGTGCTGTGAGGGGTTTATCTCCCTGGATATGGAGCTAGTAACCCATCTCACCTGATATCTTTAGTCTTCATTTATTTAAGTAAATGTATAGCATTTTTTTTTCATTTTCAATTAAGAATTGCTACTCTTTTTGCACAACTGAGCAATATTTGTTTTTGCAATGATTAGTTGATGTTATGCTAGAGAACCTGATGGATCCTCAATAGGAGGCTCTCCCTCCTCCTTCGAGAGGCTATGGTGTGTTTTTTTTCACATTCGGGGCAATTTCCAAACTGCATAAATTTCCAGTTGGACCACCATGCTCTCCCTCGCTGCCTTACTTTGTTTTTCGAACTCCCTACCCAGGTTTCTGCAATTCTAGCGCATAGTAGTTCCATTCTCAGAAAAGGTATGGTGGTCTGGTTTCCTTTTTCTTATTTATTACAATAAGCATGATAGCTAACTATTTACTCCTTAATTCAATTTGTATTTTCACTATCTCACCTCTTTTTTCTTGGTATGCCCCATAGGTAACCTCTAAGGTCTTTTCTTGCAAGCGTAGTGTTTATTCTAATGTTCAATATGCTAATCTAAGGCTCAACAATTATCCAGGTTGGTTTTTGTTCTCGAACCCCCTATTCTTATGGGTATTACACAATAAGTACACCTTCGTTTTTGAAGCCTTCCATGGGCTTGTTGAAATTGTATGCAACTATACTTTAAATTATCTTTTGTGTGTACCCCTGAAAGGTTGAATAGAGCAGGATTTGGCTCTTGTATCAGTTTTTTGTTTCACCATCAATAAGGCTAATGGGTCCATGCCCCCAATGTTTAATTGTAGGCCACTATGCGTCACTTCTATACTTTGTTTCCTAACCCTTATATGGGTGATTAGCCCACTTTTGTTTTTCACATCTACATTGAAATTCCATAGTCTTGGATAGTTTTGTTTTAAGGTTAATTACCTAATGTACTCACCTGTAACTTATCGGGGTTTTCCCCTTCATTTGCGAGAATATATTTATGTCATGGACTATTCATTTCACTATTATGATAAAGACAAGGTTGTTGTTGTGTTAATGACAAGACTATTCTATAATGATTTGTGTCTCTAGTGCTATTCTTGGTAATTTCATTTATATGTGTATCGTTGTTGGGTCCCTATAATACTAGTGATTACCCCATTACTATGGTAGTTGTACCACTTATTAATATTGTTGTGCCCCTATTGCCCCCATATTGTTATTACTGTGCCCCATAGAATCCCTCTATTGTTATTTTTGTGGCTTTATATTATTATTGTTAGGTCGGCTGGGTTATATTGTGACTCCTTAGACTCCTATATATACAAATGAGGTTTTGTCATTTGTATCATCCAAGAATTGTTCATTTATGTAATGTAAAAGAGGTTTGCCCCTCGCAAAGGTTGAATTCTAAGGCGTTGGTCTATCTTTTCTATCTTTTCTTGAGCTGGTTTCATAACAATTGGTATCGAAGCCAAGTTCTAGGGTTTCGCTGCTCCAAATAGGTCATCATGGCATTTTCACTATAAATTTTTTCTGCGACGTTTCAGAAGTAAAAAACAAAACCATTTAATAAGACATCATGCTGCAGCTCGGGTCTGAATTTCAGAGCTTTTTGCGCTATATTTGAGGAGATATGTTGTGAGGAAGTTGGTATTTTTGCAGACTCCTGAATTACATTCCAAACAGCCGACCTGGGAAAAATCGTCATAACTTTCTCTTTGAGCATCGAATTAAAATTTTGTAAAAAGGTACAGAAATAGGATGAACTGTAGCTTCTTCTGGATATTTTTCAGAGCCAGAGGTCCAAATAGTGATACGTGGCACTTCATACAAGTTCGCTCTTCTGAAAAGGTCTATAATCAGGTCACTATGAGAGATTTAGCATAACTCTTCATTGGAGAATCCAATTGGGGTCAGACTAGTGGCATTGGAAAGAGGACACAAAACTACCAGACTTGGTTTTTGTTGAGAATATCCTAATTTCACTGGTTTCGACATGTTAGCTAATGTACTACTATCACGGAGAACGCTTACAACAATGCAACCATTTTGGTATACACTTTTGTACCCAAATGTCTCACTTTTATTATATTAAGAGTACATGCATGAATGCCTACTTACTAACATTCCAATAATTTTATTTTCTCATTTACTTCTAAGGTAATAACTGTATCTTAATAAAAGTTTCAACAGTTGGAATACATTTAGAGCATTACTGGAGTGAGTCACTACATGACTAATAAAATCCAATCTCTAAATCAAATCTAAAGACGTTCATAGGACGAGACTCTAGGTCTTTGTAGCTATATTTCTTAAAGAAAACATACAATTACCTGAGCCACAAACATGCAAAATATCTTAAGATCTCATCAAATCTGAATGCATTCATATTTCCCTTATTAGATACTCATAGCGATAATTAGTCTAAGAGTATTTATGGTTAGAAAATTGAGCAAAAAATAATCACATCAATGTAATTACAACAAAATAGTCATAAGAGAATAAATACTATGTTACCTGAAATTTGGATTACTCATATTACAAGTAACCGAATTAGCTTGGAAAAAAAACTTGCCACCCAACTGTGAACCGTCACCTTCGATTCCCCCTCGAGATGGGATCTATTTTATTCACAGAATCAACAACCTCTATTGTCTCGGTGAAGGCATTCTTATGCCTCACCTTCCCTAGCAAACTTTCTATAATGACATCACATTTTTCTGGGTTCTACCAATCCCCACAGCCTAGGATTTTCCTGATTTTATTTTCTTGAAAAGGATGATTTTTCATCCTTTAAAGCCCATATTTTTCCACTACTGTTCTTTTTCACCCTTTCCAGTGTTTTTTCCCCATCACTAAGTGATTTCCCATATTTTTCTCTACTTATCTAGTAAATCACATTATTTCACTCCAGGGGTCTTTCTTTGGAGTGATTTGGGAAAGTTTAATATTATTATTATTATTATTTTTCTTTATCCAATCTATCCATCCTAGATTATCAATTAGGATAATTCTCTCATTCATTCCTTTGTTCTTTCTAGATAATTTCTTCCAATACCATATTTAATTATTTCAAATTCAACTAATTATATTTTCATAGTTTTTTTCCCAAAGCAAAACTTGGCCATAATGCCATTATTATCAGTATTTCAACTACTAAATATAATGTGTTAACTATCATAGTTTCGGAAGGAGAGGGGAATTACATCCTCCCCCCCAAAATAAAAGAACATTGTCCTCAGTGTTTATTAATCAGACATTTCTTTGGGAAATCAAGCTGGATAATTTGTTTTCTTGTTGTCTTCCAGATCCTAGGTGGCCTCCTTGGGAGTAAAGTTCCTCCACTTCACTTTAACCCGGGCTCCAAGATACAGAGTGGCTCTGGTAGAAAGTCTCCTTCAGGCTCCACTTATAATACTTTCTAGTCAACTATATCAGAAGGATCATGAACATTTTTTTCAGTAATGATACATGAAATACATTATGAACTTTAACATGACTAGGCAAAGCCAAGTGGTATGCTACTCGATCCACATGATACAGAACTTCAAATGTCCCGTAGAATTGGGGTGCTAAAATAGCACACTCTTCAGTTATGAGAGTACTTTTTCAAGGCTTAACCCTCATATACACCAACTCTCCCACTTTAAACTCCTTATGTACACTTTTTCTATCCACATAATTATTTTTCCTGTCTTGGGAAACTTTGATATTCCGTTGAATTTTCCACACTGTCTGCTCCATTTCTTGTAGACCCTGAGGTAAAAGAATCAAATTATGCTTGGTTTGGCTCCAACTAATTGGGGTATGCAATTTCCTACCATACAAAGCTTCGAAGGGGCTCATTTGATAGTAGTTAGTTTTTATTATAGGAAAACTCAACGACATGTAGAAAATCTTCCCACTTAGTGGGTTTGTCCATCACATACATTCAGAGCATATCCTCCTAAATTTGGGTTTTTCTTTCAGTTTTCCCATCCGTTTACGGATGGTATGTAGTACTAAAGCTCGACTTAGTTCCCAAATCCTTGAACAAATCCTTTAGAAGTTGGAGGTAAATTTTTCATCCCTATCTGAAACTATCATCTTTGTATCCCATGCAGTCTAAAGATATCCCTCGTGAAGATATTAGCAATTTTTGTAGTTCCAAAAGTGGATTGCACTGGGATAAAATGTAGTAGTTTATTCAATGTATCACCTACCACCATAATGGATTCATGATGATTCCTAGTCCTTGGTAATCTTATTATGAAATCCATGGAGATCACCTCCCACTTCCATTCTGGTATGGGTAGTGGATTCAGGAACCCTACGGGGTGTTGGTGTTCTACTTTCACCTGTTGACATATCAGGCATTTGGCTAAATAGTTTGCGACGTCTTTCTTCATACCTGGCCAAAAAAAACTTTTTTTCTTAAGGCTGTTATCATTTTTTAATACCCTCGATGATCGACATATGGTCTCTTGTGGCATTCATATAAAATCATTTGTTTTCATGTCGTTAGATTTAGGATATGAAACCTATTCTGAGATGTAATTAAACCTTTTGGGTTTAGAGCATACCCCAAAACTTCTCCCTACTATATTTTCAGCTGCATTTCTTCATAACTTGGGTCTTGTTGCACTGCTAACCATATATGTTTTTCAAAATATATTTTCACACTTCTTCTTTCACTTGCGATCAGAGAATGAGAATATCTACTTAGTGCATCAAAAATTCTATTTTATTTTCCCTTAATGTGTTTGATTCCCATTTCAAACTCACTAAGGAAATTTAACTATCTTGCATGCATGGCATTTAGGTTAGGTTGACTAATGAAATACTTTAAGCTAATATGGTCAATTACCAACACAAACATCTTTCCCAACAAATAATGTTTCCATATTTGCAAGGCATGGATTACCATAACTAGTTCTAGGTCATAAACATCATAATTTGCTCATGGTTTTTCAAGTTTCTTGACTCATAGGCTATGATGGCATTATCTTCTAGCAACACAGCCCCCAATCCTTCTAGACAAGCATCAATGCACACTGTAAACTCCTTATTTGGGTATGTTATCTTTAAGACAGGGGTTGTTGTTAAAATTTGTTTTGATTTATTAAAAATCTCATGGCATTTGTCTTTCCATTCAAACTTCACCCACTTCTTTTGTAGAGAGGTAATGGGGTAGGCCAAGTTTGAAAATTCCTGCACAAATATTTGGTAGTACCCAACAATCCCCATGAAGGAACGAATTGTTGACACATATTCTTGTATTGGGCAGTTCATAATGGCTTTCACTTTCTCCAGATCCACCGCTAATCCCTCTTTGGAGATGTTTTTTCCTAAATATTGGATTTTGGGTTTATAGAATTCACACTTACTACTCTTTGCATAAATTTGATGTTCCCTGAGTGTCTTCAACACCAATCTAATATGCTCTTGGTGTCCCTTCTCATTTTTAGAATACTAAGATATCATCAATGAATACTAGCAAAAATTGGTCAAGGTACTTATGGAGCACACTATTCATGAGACACATGAATGTCGCATGTGCATTAGTGAGTCCAAAAGGTAATACGACGAACTCATAATTACCATACCTTTTTCTAAAAGTTTTCTTGTGTATATCTTCATCCTTTATGCATAACTGATGATATCCTGTTCACAGATCAATCTTTGAAAAAATAGTTGCCCCCCTCACTTGATCAAACCAATTGTCAATTTGAGATTGGGGATACTTTTTTTTTAATGGTTAGTTTATTAAGTTGTCTATAGTCAATACACATTCTAAATGTACCATCCTTTTTCATAACGAACAGTATCGGGGCTCCCCATGGTGACACACTTGGTCTGATATAGCCTTTGTCTAGCATCTCTTGTAGCTGCATTTTCAGTTCTAATAGCTCTAGGGTCCTTAGTCAGTATGGAGCTCTAGACATAGTTGTAACATCTTTCATTAATTCAATTGATAAATGTATGTTTCTTCAAGGGTGTAATTTGGGAATTTTTTCAAGAAACAAATCCTAGATCTCTCTTACCACAGGTAACTGATCTAACCTTTCAGCTTCTGTCTATTGTACGTGTTCTTCCACATGTACCATGTAAACTTGACAGCCTATCCTTATTTTTATTTTCACTTTTAAGGTTGTTATTTTTCTAACCAAAACTGGTTTTGGATTTCCTTTTATCAAAAAGGAATTCTCTTGTGAATCAATGCAACTCATGGTCTTTTCTAAACAATTCACAATATCTTTTTGTTGTTCCAACCAGTCCATCCAAACTAAGAGGTCATATGACCCTAAGGGAAGGATGTTTAAGTTGATTTATGTAAGATATCCATTTAAATTCATACACACTATTTTACCACATGGGTCACTTTCCATTTGGTACCAGTGGCTAACTGTATAAGCTAGGAACTTTGAAATTTTTCTGATTTTAAATTACACTTTTCCACCATCTAAGGATTTATATAGCTTAGGCTAGCCCCAGGGTCTATTAAAATAAACACGGGTTTGTTTTGAATAATACCTTCAATATCAATCATGGTATATTTATGTTCTACCTATCGATCTTCTAATGTTTCTCTGATTATAGAAATTCTTTTGGCCACATCATTTACGATAGAAGCTTAATGTACCACCTGTACATTCTGAATGAACCTGGGGTTGTGGGGACAATCCTGTAGCAAGTGTGGTTTGGCATAGCCCTAGCACTTTAGTGGCTTTAGTTCCTTACCCCCTGTGTTTTTTTTTCTTCCCAACTCTACAAGTTTTGATCCAGTGTAAGACTATGCTAGCTGATTTTGATTACCCCTATTAAATTTTTTCCATTGGTGATCCATACCAAATTTCTTTAACCAGGTCGGCTTCTGCCTCTTCATTTGCATCCCCATATTGTTTTTGTCCTTGCTCTTCCAAGGTTGAGAGCCCTCACTTTGATTTCTGAACTGTGGATAACAAAGTTTGGCCTTCTTAACTGCATCATCCATAGCTATGGGATTATCAAAATCGATTCTTTCTTTATACACAACTAGTAAACAGTTTAGAAATATTGATACCTTAACCTTTTCCACTCTAGCGTAGGGCACATATCAAAGTAAGTTTGTGAACTTGGTCACAAACTCATCCATGGTAAGCTCTCCCAATCTCAATTCATGGAATTCTTTTGCCCGATCATCATAATACCTCTCACTCAAATAGTGAGCTTTAAATTTCTACTGAAAATCCTCCCATGAAATAGTTTTCTCATCCAGCAAATGTATCATTTTTGTCCCCTCCCACCAAAGGGTGGCTTTTCCCTACAACTGGTAAACAACCAATGTTTCTTTTAGGTTGCTTTCATATTCATACACCTAAAAGTACTAAACCATATTCAAGATCCAAGCTTTTGCATCCTTTTCTTTTTCCCTGTCAAAGGTAGGGGGTTTTATCTTCCGAAACTCTCCTTGTGGATTCTTCTTCTTATCCTTATGGGTTTTAAAATTTGTTTTATCAGATTCTTCATCACTTTCCAATTTTTCCGACATCGATCCTATCAGTTTCTATTTTGACCTTTTGACTCAACGCTCTTATGAATATATTTCTCAATCCATTCCCTAATCAGTTTATCTTGTTCTTCACTAGCTTTTATTAATTGCTCATTGCTACTCTGGAGTTGTGACAATTCCAGTTGCAAGTTCCTTACTGTTCTGCAAAATGAGCGGGTGTTAAAGTACCACCTTCCCCTAGTTATACATATAAGTAATCCCCTCCGGTAATGGTTGGGGTTGACTCCTCCATCGTTCAAACAAAGTAAGGTATCTTTCAATCGAATAAATTTGACAGTATCAGATAATTTCCTTCTAATGTTAATCCAACACAACAATAAGCCTTAATGGAACCTATATGGAAGCCCAATGTATAAATCTGGGCAATGACACCATTTTTTATGGACCCAATCAATTAACAACAATTTTTTATTTTCCGCTTCTATATAGTTTGCAACTTTGGTGATTTTTTATGAAATTGGAAGGGCATAGTTTACTAATAATACATTCACCTGCATAGTTAGTTTCCAAGTTATTCATAATAATTTTTCCTTACCTAGTCATGATACTTTGCGCACCACTACTACCTATATCCTTCATAATTCCTCCTTCATTTTGAATTAGTATAAAGTATCAACATGGTTTCCTAAGGACTTAATATTTTAATAATACTTATGATGTAAATATTTTGTTCTCATATTAATCTTTCATGGATAGTCCCTAGGAACTACATTATTTCCCTACCGCTCTAATGGTATAACACTATGGAATCATCAATTTCCTTGGTATTCTTAATTTCTCGTGCTCCTAAGACTATGACCCACCTACTTAATAGTATAGAGGGTAGATGGAATAATTTTGTGTGCACTTAGCCATTGGCCTACCTTGTTTGAACTCCTTAGCATGACTCTCATGCCTACTGGGGTAATTAAATTTTCACCACTATTCTCCTTAAAAAACTATGCAACCCACCTCACCCTTATCCATTCAAGGTGTGCCACACCACTCCAGTGACATGATCTCATATTCCCCAGGTGGGATGTAAGAGACCTTGTCCTTATCTCTACAATTGGACTCCAACAACTAGGATATTGGGGTTTTCAATCAATGGTGATTACTCCAATGTTTCAGACCCTAACTTCACCTTCCAGGGTTTTGTGCTCACCCCAAATGGAATTCTTCATTTTTCTATCGAGTTTTTGGTTCATACTATGCATGTGGAACCCTTGGCTTCATGTGCCTCGAAAATGGAGGTGGTTGCTTGGAATTTGGGGCAATGCCATGGCTGCCCTGTTGTATTTAATTCCCTGGCATTATGAGGGGTTTATCTCCCTAGATATGGATCTAGTAACCCATCTCACGCGGAATTGTGGGTATTCGTTTATTCAGGTAAAATTATAGCATTTATTTTTTGTCATTTTCATTTTCGATTAAGAATCGTTGCTCTCTCTGTGCAACTGAGCAATCTTTATTTTTGCAGGGCTTAGTTGAGATTATGCTGGGGAGCCTGATGCATCCTTAGAAGGGGTGCTTACCCTCCTCCTTGGAGAGACTATGGTGGGTTTTTTTTTTTGCATTCTGGGTTATTTCCAAACTGCCTGAATTTCTAGCTAGTTGGACCACTCTACTCTCCCTCGTTGCCTTACCTTTTTTGTCGAACTCACAATCTAGGTTTCTATAACGTTAGCTCCAAGTATTTCCATTCTCAGAAAAGGTATGGTGGCTTGGTTTCATTTTTCTTAGCAATTACAGTAATAATTATAGCTAACTATTGACTCCTTAATTCAGTTTGTATTTTCACTGTCTCACATATTTTTTCTTGGTATGCCCTATAGGTAACCTCCAAGGTCTTTGCTTGTAAGTGTGGTGTTTGTTCTAATGTTCAATATGCTAATCTGAGGCTTGACAATTACCTACGTCGGTTTTGGTTCTTAAACCCCCTTATTCTTATGGGTATTACACAACAAGTACACATTAGCGTTCTAAGCCTTCCATGGGTGTGTGAAAATCATATCCAACTATTCGATGATTTAAATTACCTTCTGGGTGT
>APFE031302655.1:657-37222 GCA_000404065.3 Pinus taeda
ACACCAAGAAAGTGGGCAAGTCTCTTATCATTCTTGTTCTTTATGTTGATGATCTTATCCTCACTCGTAGTGATCCCAACCTTATCAACCATGTGAAGTCCAACCTTAAAAAGAAGTTTGAAATGACAGATTTAGGACACTTACATTATTTTCTTGGTCTTCAATTCTTGCAATCCAAGGAAGGTATTTTCCTCTCCCAATCCAAGTATTCCTGTGATCTTCTATGCCATTTTCACATGGAATATTGTAAGCCAACTCCTTCTCCTTTTCAGTCTGGAGTCAAACTTTCAGTCACTTGTACTTCCCCAGAAGTTGATGCTACCTTATACGGTCAACTTGTAGGAAAAATTTTGTATCTAACCCATACTCGTCCTGACCTTTCCTTTGTTGTTGGCCTTGTTTCTCAGTTTATGCAAACCCCACGTGAAAGTCATTAGAAAGCAGCTAAAATAATACTTCATTATGTTCGAGGTACAGTTCAATTTGGAATTCATTATAGTGTCGAAGCATCTCATCTATTGGTTGGTTTCACTAATTCCGATTGGGCTGGTGACCCTAATGATTGGAAGTCTATTGCCGGTTATGTATTCACTCTTGGTTCAGGACCTATTACATGGGCTTGCAAGAAACAAGCTGCCATTTCTCTTTCTTCAGCAGAAGCAGAGTCTCGTGGTGGCATAGAAGCTAGTAAGGAAGCCTTGTGGCTTCGACAGATTCTATCAGAGTTTGGCTTTCAGCAGCAACATCTGACTACACTTTGGTGTGATAATGAAAGTTCCATTCAACTATGCAAAGATCCAGTCCAGCATCATCATAACAAACACATTGAACTACACATGCACTTCATCAAAAAGCTCATTCATGACCATGTTCTTGAAGTGCAATATTGTTCAACAGATGATCAAGTTGCAGGCATCTTTACAAAGGCTCTCACAGAGGCGAAGTTTACTAAACTTCGATTTATGGTTGGAGTTCAGGAAGTTGTCACTAAGGGGGGATAGGCTCTAGTGCCTCCTTCCTTCTCCTATTGTGTCATATTTGTAAATCCTTCAATCCTATCCCAAGTTGTTCTTAAGGGGGGATGTTAGGATATTTCGACACATAGGAAATAGTTAAGTTCAACTTGGTCTAGTATAGAGTTTGGTATAGAGTTAGGTAAAGTGTGTTTCTTTACCGTTGTACATTTTGTAACTTACAATCCGACGGTCACGATATGTAGTGATCCGACGGTTCATTCTCTCCTCGGTATTTCCGACACTTGATCCGTGGCTTGACACCCGATCGGTCCATGAATTCTATTTAAAGAGCATGGAGGGTCATTTGTAGGTTAACTGTTCATGAGAGAAGCTTATGTAAAATTTCATTCTTTTATTAATAAATTGCCTAAAGTGGCCGTGTTGGCTCAGGCTGTGGACTGTTTCCCTCTTTGAGGGTTTTAACCATGTCAAAAATACTGGTGTATTGATCTGTGATCTGTTTGTGAGCGGTGTCCTTTGGTGTTTTGTCTGAGGAACTTACCCTGTAAATTCCTACAGACAGTCACACACAAGAACACAAGATATAAGGTGGAAACCCAATGTGGGTGAAAACCACCTACTGCAATTTGTCTCTATCTTCTTTTAATTAGAAACTTTTTTTACCATGTTTATGTACTGGTGCAGTCTTTTACTAGTACGCAAGCTTCTACCTGCAGAAGGCTACAAACTTCTCTCATTCTCCAGCTTCTCCTGGAAGGGAGCTACAACCCCCAGAGCTCTTGTACTATCTGAGGTACTAGTACGTAGGTGCTAGCCTACAGAAGGCTACAACCTTCTCTGTTCTTCCAGGGACCAAGTTTCATAAATTTTCAGACTGGATCCATCAATAACATCAATCCAACATCAAATACATCTGCATCAAACAATCTCCTTTGCACCCACCAAAAACTGAATCAACCAATCACTTCTCTGAATGCTGTAACCATAATACATTAATAGTAACCAGAAACCACTCTTGAACCCATAACACTGCAGTAACAAACAGAAGTAGCTAAAACATATTTTATGAGACGTATGCTACTTCAATATGTATAACCTGCATGCATATGCTTCTGGATTAAGGCCAACATGCGTATACGCAATTTTGTAATACAGAAACAACGTGTATACGCGCCTTTTCTATGTGGAACTTGCGTATAGATCTATAAAGATAATCTATCCTTTACAAATATTCAGAGATCAGTTATACCCAGATTATCAAATTTATAGATCAAGTCATGCGCAAAATATAACAGATCAAAATCAGACAAAGATACTTCTCTTCAAGCCTTAAGATCTTGACCCATCAATAGAACTTATCCTTCTCCTTGTGCTCAGGTTCCTCCTTAATTCAGATCCAGCTATGCAGCATAACCCAATTACCAGTATTCTAGATCTTTTCTCTTCATAATATATTCAATCCTTGAGTGCCTTTGCCTAATGATCTCCTTCCCCTTTTATAGTCTTAGGCCTTACTCAATACCATGGTCCAAAACCACTTAGAGCCAACACTTGGGACTCAATACCTGGGTTCAACACTTCAAACAAGATACCATGGTCCAAATACCAATGACTAAATACCATGGACTAAAACAAGTTTTCCCACATGTACGCGCTTTTGCTTGCATGAAAGTGCCTGCATACGCGTACGTGCCTTTGTTTCGTCCAGACCGCATGTATACATGTATTTGTCAAAGGGAACCTACATATACATTCTTTTCCTTGATTCTGAGAGCCTGAATTGTGATCTGTCATTTGAGTGAGTTGCCATCAAGAACAACCCCTGTGTCATAGTGCCAATCCTGTGTCATAATGCCAACACCAGAGGCATCTGATAGGAGTGAAACCCTGCCCTCTCACAGACCACCAACGGGTTATTCCAGGTGGTGTGGTTTTCCTTGAATAACGATGATCAATCAACCTTTATTAGTGGTTAGTGGCTAGAGATGGTTGTCCTCACTGCTGGTGGTGTGGTTTTCCTTGAATAACAGTGATGAGTCAACCTTTATTAGTGGTAGCAGCTAGAGATGGTTGTCCTCATTGCTGGTTTGACAACTGAGTTATGATAAATTTTGCCACCTGTAAAAAAGAAGGTAGAATTTTACTGTTACTAAATACGTTTGAGTCATGAGATTTATTATTTTAGAAAATGAGGAAATCTTAGTCAATTAGTTTTAAAACTTACTCTATAATCATGATCCCAAAATATATATAAAAAACTTAATATCCTCTATGATCATCATACTTTATTATTTTCATTAAGACTACCTCTAATAAAATTATATGCTTTATAGTTCCATCTGATCTTAATCTCATAACTGAAATAAAACACTGCCATAGACTCAGATTTATCTTCTTTAACACCATCAAAATAACTAATTGTTATTAATTTGAATAAAACATTATGAAAAATGTAAGTTGAGCTTACCATGATTTTGGTGCCATTCTCGAGCAACACTGGTGACACAAAATCCTGATCCATGCTGTTGGCCACCACGGTAGTGATCCACAGAGCCAGATTTGTTGTCGTGGCAGGGTTTGGCCCATCATTGCCAACACTGCAAGCCACAAAGGCACCTCGCTTGACATCATGTAGGGTTCCAATAGTGATCACATCAGTATACAAACATTGCAAGCCAACAATCCCAATGGATATACTCAACACGTGGATGACATCATGGATAACATCATCCATGGCTGCCATCATGTCAATATCAAAGCACATCATCTCCATGACAATGTCCTCAACGACAAGTTGGCCCCAACACGCCTTGTACATTGCCAACTTGGCCATCGGAGCCCCGCCTACGACATTCCCAGCGGCGAAACCGCCTAACGCTGCAGCATCCGCTTCCCGAACAGCGGCAGTGGAGGTAGTGTGGGTGCCATGGCCTTCGCGGGCACAAGGTGAATGACTCCTTTCGCTATTTCACTGAGAGGATGATGTGAGGCCTCAAAACCCTTCAAGTAGTAGTCCGCACCAATCAACTTGCTATTCATACATGACAAAACTTTTAAGTTAAAAAATATTGTAAATGGGAGTTTTGGTGTTTGGAATTTATTTGCAGTGGTCTTATCCGTGTTCTAATACAATAAGTCTATGGGTAACAATTAAAGAGAATTATAATGATGCAAGATGATAATATGGGATGGAGCAATAAACTTAGTAAAGCATTTCTTTTCACTGGTCTGTTGAAATTTAATTTCAAGGTAATGGTGTGATGTGGTATTGGGTTTTTTCTTTATTTAATTTGTACTAGTCTAGATTCATTTACTTCCGGATTTATCATGCCTAAAAGAGATTAAATTTCTGGAGGTGCAAAGCTTTTTTAGAGTGTTAGATTTAATGATGTTTTTTACTCTTCATAACAAATATTAAAAGATTTTGCAAGATCTTCCATTTTTTGTATTGAATTAACCCTTCTTTTTCTATTTAAGAAATGGTAGTCTTTAGTAAAGAGTAATGATGTTTAATCAAGCATTTTCCTTTTGAAGGGGAGAGCTGAACCATGGCGGCTAGGGTTTGATGGAGACCTGTTCAACTGCAGCCTGAGTACCAACTCTGGAGAAGGACAGAGCCAGAGCAATAGAGCTTCGTAGAAGAGGCCAGATTCTGACACTACAAATGGAAAACGCGGGGTCCATTGGGACCCCATCATACAAACAGGTGATGATGCACAAGGAGAAATATGCACTGGACGGAGTGCAAATATTAGGTTCTGAGAAGTCAGGCAAGGAAGATTTGACCAGCAAAGGAAAGCGAAACAAGGAAGACAAAGACACCAAGAAATAAAATGAAATCTTTGGAAGCAATAGTATAGTGAACAAAGACAATATAAAACCTTTCCCAGCACAGGTTTCACAAGGAAATGAGCTTGAGGATGGACAATCAAAAGAGAAGGAGGAGCTAAACCAAGCCAAGGCAGGATAGGAAGGAACAAAGACGACAACCAAGAAGAAAGAAACCCAGGGTCTGTGCAAGCCCAAAGCTACTGATACCTTACGGGTAATAATTTCTGACTTGGAACTACAGGCGTACCGTGACCACATGGTAGAACATGCAGCGATTTGCAGGTTCATGGGTTTCTGGCCAACAGAACGAGCACTGTACATGTGGATAAAGCAACAATGGAAACCCAAAGGGGATATGGGACTCCAGTTAGGAGCCAAAGGGTTCTTTACATTGGTTTTTTCCAATCTGGAAGACAAGGATCGAATATTTAATGGAGGACCGTATTTCTTTGTCTCAACAGGTCTTTGCATGAGACCATGGAAACCCAACTTTGCGCCAAAACATGAAACCTTCAAACAGGTACCGGTCTAGATTTGCTTATTCTCCCTACCGATTGACTATTGGGGACATGCAGCACTGGAACAGATAGGCAACAAGTTAAGTACCTTCATCAAAGCCTCAGAAGCGACATTACAGAAAAGATAAACCTCTTGTGCTAGAATATGTGTAGAAATGGATGTATCGGGAGCACTTCATGAGGGCCTATGGTTGGAATATAGAGACGAAGTGTATTTTCAAGCTATAGACTATGAGCAGATCCTGTTCTGCTGTAGGAAATTTCATGAGCATGGACATTTGATCAGAGAATGTCCAATGAACAAAACGACAGAGAAACCCAAGGAGAACAGAGGAGATAAGAATAAGGAGGCCTTTGTTCGACCTAATGCTAGACAGAGAGCCAACAAAAAACGACAGAATAAAGAAAGCACTTCCCTCAGAAACACAAGCAATGCTTTTGAGGTGTTAGAATCAGACACGGAGTTAGAGGACAATAATCCAGAGAATGAGTCATTGAAAGAAACCACACCAGGAATGAATGAACCCATTTCTAAGCCCTCGAACAACATCCCACAAGATCAGGGACCTATAGAAGGATTAAAAGAAGATTCAGAGATGATAACCAACGAAATAGGGCTCGAGGATATGGAACTAAGAAACATGCTTGAACAAGAAGGTATGGATATGCCAAACATGGTAGAAATCTAGAAAAAGAAAGGAGTGGAACACATATCGGAAGAGGAGGTAAACAGAATCAACAACTTATTTATAGCAAGACAATAAGCAGAACAGGAGTTGCAGAGAAAGAGCTTGGGAACAACAAAAGGGCTAGGGGTACGAGCACAAGGACTGCATCAAAATACCACCAACTCAAAGTACCAGAAAAAGAGAGGAAGAAGGACTAACAATGAAACATTAAAAGAATTGGGACAAATGCTCCTAAATTTAGGTAAGATGAAAGCCCTTGAGACTTTCACACTAACCTCCTAAATTGTGTTAATTATGAAAGTACTTTCATGGAATGCCAGAGGGCTAAATAGCCTAAAAAAACAACGTTTATTAAAGAAAAAAGTCTAAAAGGAACAACCAGATGTAGTGTTTTTACAAGAAACTAAATGCTCCAGCAAAACAATGGACAACATCAGTAAAAAACTGGGTAAACGAATGGAATACATAGAAATAGCAAGTAGTGGGTGGGAAGGAGGCATGGCCTTTATGTGGAATCCATAGGTTATCCAACTTATTTCCTCTGAAGTAGCTAGATCTCATATATCAATAGAAGTCCAAATAGTAGGGAATCCTGTAACCTATCTTTGCACAAATGTCTATGGCCCTCAGAAACTAGAGGCAAAATTGCTATGGCTTAGAGCTCTATATAACTTGCAGCAAAGATATACTCAAGCAAAAGCTATTTTTGGAGGGGATTTCAATATGATCACTTCGCTCATGGAAAAAAAATGAGGTATCAGAATGCTCAACAGGGACATTGAAGCTTTCAAAGACTTCATTAAATCGGCCAAACTAGTAGACGTCTTCCCCAAGAGTGGAGCTTTCACTTGGAACAACAAAAGAGGGGGTGATAAGCAAATCGCCTCTAGACTGGACAGATTCTTGGTAATAGAAACCATTCTTCTGGAAGGGATCACTGTGGAATCAGACATACTTCCAAGTGGAGGTTCAGACCACTGGCCCATAATAATGGATGCAGCTATCCAAGGTACACCTAGGAACAAGCCATTCAGATTTGAAAAGTTTTGGCTCAGTCACCATGAGTTCATTTCAAAAATTGAACATTGGTGGAATGAACTGTTAGTCATAAGAGGAACTAAAATGTTCATTCTACAAGCTAAACTTAAACAGATCAAAGCCAAACTAAAATCTTGGAATCAAGAAGTCTTTGGCAACATATATAAGGGAAAAAAGAAACTGGAGGAGCAAATGGATCAGATACACAGGGAATGGATCCAAGGAAACATTAACCAAGAAACTATGAATACAGAAAAAAAACTCATGTAGGACTGGCAGATCAGATGCCAACAGGAGGAAATTCTATGGAAGAAAAAATCCAGGATTCAATGGGTTAAGGAAGGTGAAAAGAACACCAAATTTTTCATAGATCTGCCATTGATCACAGAGGTGCTAACAAAATATTAAGAATCAAGGATGATCAGGGAACCTCGGTACAAACTCATCAAGAAATATCGAGTCTTCTCATAAATCATTTCAGCCAGATTGCACGGGAACCAGAGATTGACAGAGAGGAAGCTATTAAGGAAATTTTGACCTATATCCCTAAGCTCATCATAGAGGATCAAAACTAGGCTTTAAATCGAGACATCACCTTGGAAGAAGTGGAAGAGGCTGTGAAAGATATGCCAAATGGTAAGGCACCCGAGCTGGATGGCTTCACCATCGAATTTTACAAAGCCTGTTGGGAAATAATCAAGATAGAAGTTTGGGAAGTGGTGGAGGATTCCAGACATTCCTCTTCCATCCTCAAATCCCTCAATTCTACGTTCCTAACCCTTATTCCAAAGGAAGAGGAAGCTAACACTCCGTTGAAGTTTCGGCCAATTGCATTGTGCAATGTTTTGCACAAGATTATTTTTAAAGTCATAGCCAACAGACTAAAACCAATCGTTCCTGGAATCATTTCAGAAGAACAATCAGGCTATGTAGAAGGGAGACAGATTATGGACAACATCTTGCTAGCTCAAGAGATGATTCATACTCTCCGAACTCGAAAAAAAAAAAGGTATGCTAATGTAGTTGGACCTATCAAAGGTGTATGATAAAGTCAACTAGAACTATTTGGAGGCCATTTTAGAAGCCTTTGGCTTTGCAAAACAATGGATAATTTGGATCCTTGCCTTGGTCAAGTCAACCAGATTTTAAATCCTGGTTAACGGAGCTCCCACAGCCCAGTTTACACCTTCCCGAGGTTTATGTCAAGGGGATCCCGTCTCCCCCTTTCTGTTTGTTATTCTAATGGAATGTCTAAGCCGTCTAATCAGTAGAACAAAAGAGGATGGAATTATTTATGGACTCCAACCCTTGCCCTCAAGCCCTGCAACAACACATCAGCAGTTTGTTGATGACATAATGCTGCATGGCACGCCCTCTGTCAAAGAAGCTATTGGTTTCAAAAATATTCTCAATCACTTCAATCTAGCCTTAGGTATGGAACTTAATCTAGCTAAATCTTCCATTTTCTTTTTCAATACGCACCTAGTAGTGCAGAAGAATATGTCTACCATCCTAGGTTTCAAGAGATGCAACCTCCCTTCAAGATACCTTGGAATTCTACTGACTGACAAACCTTGACAGAAAATGCATTGGGAAAGAATTATTGCCAATCTAGAGAAAAGATGTCAGCACTGGATGCACAAAACTCTCAACTTCGCAGGTCGCCTAGTCCTTACCAAATCCGTCCTCCCGGCTATTCCGCATTACATGCTTTCTATTCTCCCAACACCTAAAGGTGTTTTGCAAAAAATCTGACTCATCCAGAAAGTGTTTCTTTGGTTGGGTAATTCAGGGAAGCAAAAGTGGTCTCTAATGGCATGGGATAAGATCTGCAAACCAAAAAACACGGGGGGATAAATCTTCAGGACCCCTGCACCATCAACCGTGCATGTGGAGCCAAGATATGGTGGAGGTGGCTAAAAGAACTGAATTTACCCTGGGCCAAACATTGGAAAGCAAAGTATGCTGACAACTATAGCCTGCAAAATTTGATTATGATGCAAGAAACCCCTGATGGATCTCTAATTTGGAACCTGGCTAGAACTAATTGGCACATAATTCAAGAACTGAGTTTTTGGGAAGTCCGAGATGGAAAGACTGCCATATTCTAGGAAGATGCCTGGCAGCAATTACCTAAGTTGGAAAGCCCTGAATTCTTAACCATTCAATGAAGAAACCAGGAGCTATGGAGGACAACTATGAACCATTATTGGAAACCTAACAATAATAACCAAGCATGGAAAATATGGATATTCAGCAACACAGAATAACTGGAAAGGGAAAATGATGGCATAGGAGCACTGCAAACAGAGCTGGACAAAAGAAAGATAAGGAATGCACAGGATGTTGATCAACTACGTTGGGGCAAGCTAGGGGGGGAAATTTCTCACTCAAAGAAGCAAGAGTCTATATAAAAGAAAATGAACACAAGGAAAAAGTCAATTGGTACAATAAAGTTTGGGATGCTCAACTTTGGCCGAAGATTAAAACCTTCCTGTGGCTCTTGATGCACTGAAGAACGCTTACCTGGGAGAACCTTCGGAAAAAAGGGTTCATAGGCCACTCACGTTGTCCCCTGTGTAAAATTGAGGAGGAAACCATGAATCACCTCCTCAATACTTGTGAATGGACATAAAGCCTTTGGAATTGGATAGAAGCCATATTTAAGAGGATGGACACAGTATGAAACTCAATTCAGGAAAGCATAGAGAACTAGAGAGGTAATTTCTCCAAAACCGAAACGGTCAATACATTATGGAAACTTATCCCAGGATTTATAGTATGGCCGGTATGGAAAGAAAGAAATAAAAGAGTATTTCAAGATGAAACCAAAACCATAGAATTTATTAAAGGCACAATTCTGCAAAACATGAGAGAAACGGTTCTCACTAGAGGGAAAGCAGAACAGAACGTGGATTTCTCAGTCTCTGACTTACAAATTCTGAAGGCATTTGGTAGTGAGATAGGATCCATCACTGTCTCCTCGAATCTGCGACAACAACAAGGTACCTCCGAGAATGCCTGGTCCCCACCACCAACAAGCTTTCTTAAACTAAACTTTGACGGAGCTTCTCGTGGAAATCTTGGGCCTGCAAGTATAGGGGGTGTTCTTCGAGATTACAAAGGGGAAATACAACATATTTTTAGTCAATCGTTGGGTGAAGGAACCAAAAATGGAATGGAATTTGCAGCTTTAGAGCAAGGGTTAAGAATTCTAAGGTGTCTGAATGCAGGAGCTACAATGGTGGAAGGGGATTCTCTTTTGACCATCAATGCAGCAAGGAGAATGCAGATGGGAAAGAAACCAAGTAAGGTCACGAAGCATTGGAGGTTGGCCAAGGTCATAGAGCTCATAGCGGAGCACCTCTCATGCCTTGACGGAGTCATACTGCAGACAGTGAGAAGAAAGGCGAATGTAGTGGCTGATTGTCTGGCCAACTACGGGATTGATCATCACTTTACCTACCCGGACACCTATTGGCATGAGGTCACATGCACTGACCTTCGGAATAAGTGTACACTTCTCTCGAGATAAGACATTTGTTAACGGAAGAAGTGGTGCAAGGGTACGAAGGTCTTCACCTTAATAGCAAATGAGGATAGTCAATCAAAGGAACATCAGGCGACAGATCCATAAATTACATGAGGAAGAGTGGGAATCCACCCACAAGGACAGAGTGCAACGAACGAGGCGAACAACCAACAAAAAATATGATCAGTGCCATCAACAAATCACAAGGAAGGACACATGGCATTCAACAGATAGGCTCAAGCGTGGCAGAATTAAGACTTTGGATACGTATCATAATTAAGAAATAGGATTTTGTAATAGCAGTTATTATGACAGGATCAGTGCCTATCCGATGGAGAAGTGGGAAACCTCGGGCCAGACCTGGCCAACCTCTCCTATATCTAAAACTTCCTACCAGAAGATCGGTATATAGATCTCTCGCGACTCACAACATAGCAAGAGTAGAGCTACTAGGTTTTTCAGTGTTTCCGACACTTGCAAGAACAGTATGGTGTGTGAAGGAAGTCATAATGTCTCGGCTAACCGGGACCTGCAGAAGGCCCGGGAGGCCTATGAAACCCGGACTACCCAAAAAGAAAAGCGTAAAATCGAGGAGCTTGAAGCAGTGGTAATAGAGGAGGAAGAGCATTTGGAAGAGCAAGATCTGGAGAAGGAAGTGGAATGACTTCATGATCCAGGCACTGCAACTACTAGAGCAATTCAATTTGTCCGAACCCAGGGAGAAATGTGGAGGATGAAAACCATGTTAGCCAAGGCGCTTAGCATGCAAGCCGAAGACATCAAAAAAGATCACAAGGCAATCTCTCTCGCTTCGACAGAGCAGGCGGTTAGGCTTGATGCCATAGAATTCAATCTCAGTGCCCTAACTCAGGAAGTTGGAGTCCTCTCGCAGAAACTAAGTGTCCTCATCAGTCTCCTCAGGCATTCCATGCGTCAGGGACCTAAGGATGTGCTGGAGGTCGCAGAGGAGGAAAATGAAACCAATCAAGGAAAGCGCATTGCTACTCAGAGGAATCCACAACCTGAGAAAATGATTGCAACGGCTGGCTCGAGTGCTCCCAGTAAAGATTATGTTATCTTAAAGCTGTAATAGCTTCTCTGTTTCTGATCTCTTTTCATGTTTTGGCTTATTTTGTTCCTGCATCTAAGATACTGGTTTCTAGTAACTGAAGAGGTCCTCCTGGTCCTCCTTCTTTCCTTTTAGTCGAGTTGCCCAGAGTGATGAACAATTTTGATTTTTTAAGCCCCTCTATAGGCAACCCTGTGTGGTCAGCATCGGGGTCAGAAGATGATGTTTTAGCTGCTCAAAGATATCTTGAATAGGCGAGGAAGTTTTAGTTCTGTCTGTGCGTGCAAACCATTTTGTATCTTATGTATATTATGAATTAATATAAAACTGCTGATTTACAAAAAAAACAAAGAGTAATGATGTTTATAAAATTATCTAATTTGGAATTTTAATGCGGTAAAAAAAATTGTAGGTAAATTTTGTTTGGGGCCGATATTAATTATTTTTATTTTATTATAGACGTGACATACTTACATATCACCCTCATACGTTAATTAGTCATTTAATTATATATATATATATATATATATATATAGAGAGAGAGAGAGAGAGAGAGAGAAGGAGAGAGAGGAGAGAGAGAGAGGAGAGGAATCTACCAAGAGCAAAAAGAAATATATTATAAAATAAGTAATATTTCTACTTATCTCTTAAAATGCATATTATGTACCAATCTACCCTAAGAAGATTGTTAAAAAGTCAACTTTACCCACAAAGTGTTGGGCATATAATATATTCAAATTCATAATAGAGAGTAGCGGACTATTTCCTTCAACTTTTGTATAGTACAATTTAGATTCCAGAATTGTCAATGTGTAAAAGTTGAATTATAGTGAATATTAATTATCTTGTTGTAAGTTAACCATTGTTTTACTGCTTTTTTATTTTGTCTATTAAATTTTATTTTATTCTCATTTAATGAACAAGATATAAAAATAATGAACCAATTGTTCTTTTATTGCAAGGTACTTGATATTTGAAATGTACTCCCCAGATGCGGGTGCTGATGGGTGACATTAAAGCGATGGGACGGGCGAGCAGGGAAGGCCACCTGCCTGCCATGCGTAGAGGTGCTGCATACACAGGTGGAGAGGGACATTCCCGACGACGCTGGTATGAACGATGGAAATGGCGTTGGCAAGGGCAGAGAAGGAAACAACCTAGTGCCCACCTGTTCTCGATTCCCCATGCCTGGAAGGAGGGGGTGATTCTATGTGCGTTAACAGTTTCTGATCACACATGCCCAGGAATTAGGTGTTCGTGCGTGAACAATTGCAGTACTTAAACATGAAAGGGATGTTCTACGTGCCTTGTTATTGATACCCCATTCTAGCAGGTGGTTAGAAAGTGAGGTGATTCTAAGTGTGTTATCAGTTCTCATCCCACGTCCCAGGAAGGTGGCGATTCTACGTGTGTTATCAGTTCGACGTGCACAAGATGGAAGTGGTTCTAAGTTCGTTACAAAGGACTGCAGCAGAGGAGCATTAACACTCCGTCCAATTTCACCTACGAAACAGGGCTTGGCTCCTCGGCTCCCATGAATACCATAGTAATGGCGGGAGCGCTTTGAGGCAAGGGAAACGACAATATTAACGGTGGCAGCACAGGCGTTACCATGTTAATTCAGATTTGGATTGGGGTTCTACTGCTACCTCTAGTGTTGTTGGGGTTAAGCCCTGGTCTGAATTCACAGGCCACCCCCTCAGTTCCGAATCTTCAGGTCATTCCCAACCTCTGTCCATCTGTTTGGCATATGAATTTCCTTTTGGTTTCTCACTCGTCTGATAGACCCACTCCTCAGCCTACATTTGATTCTCTCGGCTCTCTACATTCCAATTCGGCTCTGACCAGCTCTGATATAATGGTTCGGCCTCGACAGCGAATGCTTAGCCGTCGAGGCTCCACCCGAGGTGGGTCCTCGCACCGTTTAGTCGATGCGGAGACCTTTCCTCACTGCCACTGCCACTGCCATTTCCCTCATGCTGAAGGAGCAAGTTTTCTTAGGCAGAGCCAACTCTTGGAAGCCAACTCTCCTAGGTCCTCCTCCTCGCCCTTTTTTGGCTCAGCAGTTTTCACCTTCAATAGCCCTTTGAACTGCCCCCGAATCAACGCCCATGTTTCGGTGCTATTCATTGAGGAAGCCCAAGATGAGGGCGAATCCAGTGCTCAAAGAGGGATGACATCACTAGTTGACACCACGAAAGCTATGGAGACGCCCTCTGCAAATCCGGGGAAGGAAATGGAAAGACCAACCAGCCAGAAGGAGGACATCAAGATGGAGCCTGTCACGACTGCAGTGGAGGAGGTCCAACCTCAGGACACGGAGGAATATGGCTGGTGCAGGATTGTGGAGGAGGTTCCAGAAGATTAATTGCTGCTTCGTCTCAGGTCACGCTGCCTGTAAGGAAGGGATTTTGTCTATTCCTTTTTGGCTTTGTCTTTGTGTCAAAATGATTGTGTTAGTGTGTCAATGTGGCATTGTGCCAACGCTGCTGTTCAGGGTTTTTTTTTTTCTTTACACATGGATGGATACTGTGTGTCAAAAGTTTTTTGAATTCCCCTGCGCGGGAATGGTCTTTTGTTTCCTCTCGCCCCTGTGTGGGAATGACTGGTGGTCTGATCCGTCATCTTCTTTTGCGACTGCTGTTGTTCCATGCTGCCACTTCTTCCAGGCAGTTGGATCTTCTAGACTGTTTGATTGTATTTGTAGTCTGTTTTTGTATATAATAGAATAGTTTTACCGAGAAAAAAAAAGATATTTGAAATATACTTGATATTTGAAATAAGTTTTCCGGATTAATCACAAAGATAATTTATGGTGGACATTTGAAACCAGTCAATATAGTTCATCACCCATTCTTCTTAATAATATGCTACTTTGATTGGTTCGAAACATCTATACCCAATCAAACATCTATACTCAATTGATATTTGTGATTAATCAGAAAAACTTATATTTCAAAAACATGATAAATCACAGAAATTTAAAATACTTAATATTTATCTTCCCAATTATTGAACAACATTCAAACAAATTCACTAATCCTTGTTATAAATGCAAATTTCAAAACAAATTCACAAAGCCATGTTATAAATGCAAATTTCAAAACAAATGTTATAAATGTGACACTGTCAGCTTACATTCTGACGGATTGTTTTACAACTATAAAGGTCGAATTAGGTATGTTACGCTCAATATACCATGTCATCAAGATTAAGATCCTGTTAAAAGAAAAGGCGAATCAAAAGGAAGATCTCGTTAAAAGAGATGGCGAATATCATATATTAAATCTGTAAATCAAAGTGCAGATTCAAAAAGAACGTTGAATTTAATAAGACACGCCTCCCCATATGCAGAGCATTTTCAATGCTTTGCCACCTCCACATGCAAAGCGTTTTTAATGCTCACTGCTCAGCAAAGGAAATTACTACTTTTATTCAACCCATCTGCAAAAACTTGACATTTTTAAGCCTCCAAACCAATTGTGAGCCTGTCTTTTCATTGTTGGGCGTGATAGATTCACAGCAAGTCAAAGTCATACCAGGGAAAAAAGAAATAACTAAATGCTTTTTTTTACTATTCATTAGGTCAAAGGACACACTCTTTTCACATGATTAATGAAGAGATATTGAAGTATGAGGACCCAGTGGAGAACCCAGTGAGAAAAAGTCTGTACCCTTATCTTACTGCATCAGTGGTTCCTGATGCAATGATCCCTGATCCAAATATGTTGGAGATAGGGTAGTAGAAGAGGCTTTTTAGGCACAGACACCCACAGGTGACAGATATCAAAATCATTTTACTTATAAAATGATTCTTTAGCAAGAAAAGAAAGTCCCCACTGTGACCACTAATTTCTTGGCTCTGTGACGACATCATGAAGGATAAGGCTGACGTTGAAATGCCATTTAGGTGGAGACAGGCTGCAGAATGGATGAAAAACTGTGGCAAGCGATTCAACGGGAAAGATTTTAATAATCCAAAAGCTGCAATTTAGTCTATAGCTACTTTAAGCAATAATGTAACAATACATTTCATGCCATTTGTCTCTTGTTTCTTTTTCATACACGACAAAAGATACTTCATGCCATTTTTAATCCTATCTGAATCACTCTCCACTGCACTCGTGGTAGTTGCTGATGAATTTGGTTAGGTCCACTTCAGAATCAGCGTCTTCCTTGTTAGGGTGATTTGGGTAAATTTGATAGACCAATTATTTTTGGACTATAGAGTTTTAACGGTAAGTTTCCTGGGTGTAACCCGCAAGATGAGGGTTCAAATTTTATTGAGTATATATATGACTTGTTGTGTCTTGGCTAGAAGAGTAGGCGACCCATAGCGGACGTCTCGGCTCTTGTTGAGGCATAAGTTTCCTGCTATTGTGCGGCTTGTAGGCGGTTGCACGTAGCCTAGGTTTATAGTGGCAGCCAGTTAGATTTGATCCTGGGTCTGTTCAGGATAACGCTCACCAGTTACCGATTCTCCTAGATTTAAAAAAAAAAAAAGGGAAGAAGAAAAAGAAAAAGAAAAAAAGAAAAAAAGAAAAAAGAAGAAGAAGAAAAGAAGAAAAAAAGAAAAAAGTAAAATAAATTTATGGTCTTGCCTATTATTAATATGGAATATAGCAATAGTGTCTTTTTCACCTTTAAATTAACTATTCTAAATAAATTCAAGATCAAAAACCTAAATTGTTATAAACTTTCAGAGCCTGGAATATAGCAATGGTGTCTTTTTCACCTTTAAATAAACTATTCTAAATAAATCTTTCAGAGCCCTAAAACTACTGGTAACTTGACCCAGTGAAATTTCCCTGAAACATCCTAACATTACCAAGGGAATATCAGCGATTGTACAAATGGGAACATCCTAACATTGCCAAGGGAATATCAACGGTTGTACAAAAAGGAAATACACACAAAGTTGCTTGGGTCCACTTACTTGTTACAGTGTGAGATGTTGAAGCCCTCACCCTCTTCACAGATGCCTTTCCATGTGCTTGGAACTAGAGCCATTCCTTCATCGTTGAAACTCTCAGCCTCTGGCCAAATCCCTGCTTACATGAAAAAATATTTATAAATTTTTCATGTGTGGACATGTTTCTATCTACAGGACACCCACATCATTAGTATTGTATTCAAAATTCCAATAACAATAACTTGCTTCCTGGGAGAAACCCTTGAAGTAAGATGGAAATGGAACTACTTGAGTCTAAAAGGCCAATAATTGTATCTTGTCCATAGTTTGCCTCCTTCCATAATTTGGTTGAGGGTGAAATCATTCCATTTCCTTGTGTGCTTCTACGGTCTACCCTCCATGCCAAGGAAATCCCATGGTTGAGGGTGAAAACATTCTATTTTCTTGTATACTTTTACCCTCCGTGCTAAGGAAATCCCATGATCTTGTACTGTGCATCTTTCTGTTTTGCTGGAAAATACAGAGATCACCCCTCCCATCTCTGCATCAGTTCACATCATTTCAATAATCAATCCAAATACCTTTGGCAACCCATATAGCACATTCTGCCATTTTTTTTTTGAGCAAAATCAGTTTGATCAAAGATAAATCATAAGAAAAACTCATAATTAGCAACTAACAACACATTTGTAAGTTGTACTGGTGCCTGATCTCAGAATCTTACATAATATATTTGAATATATTCACACCTTATAACAACATATCTACAATAATATGACAGATATGTCCATGGCTTTTACATGTATACTTGAGATGGCAGAAGCTTCTTCAGGAGAAAGATGGGTAGCAAAGCCATTGAAACTATGTTTGTAATTATAAAGCAAAGACTCCCTGGCTTCATCAGCGCTATCCAAATCATGGTCACTGAATTAATATCAATATAATTACCTGTAAAATTCCATTCCAAAACACCAAACCAAGGTCTTTGACAATCATTAGATTTATCAATAGCTTGCATGATAGACAATGAGCTTAGCGTGTATCCATGCATTCATTGAGCTATAGAATGGTGAATATCAACCACTTCCTCTGGCAACAGCCCTCCATGGTCGCCTGCATATACAATGTAAATCTGCCAACAATACATACAAAGCTATAAGAAATAGAACCGCCATTGCCACAACTCCATAAAACTACTCTAAGAACCTTCCATGGTTTATATACTCATTGCGCATATATCAAAGATATCCAATCCATATATTCTATCAGATAAAGATCTCAGCGTCTACAAATCAATATTATATGTCAAGGATATAGCAGAGATGCCAACTACGCATAATGCCATGAGAAGCTTCAATACTGTTAAAGCCACCATGAAATATTTCATCCAAGTTTGTGATAATAAGCCCAGTCCTAGATCCATGATGTTTCTGAATAAATAAAACAATGCCATTGAAGCTCTTCTCTTTTCTTCACTTCCTTTACGCAAACACACAGAAAGTATTAGTGTGGCCATCAATAAATGGCAATCCTTATAATAAATATGAAAATAATAATATATGGTGAGTATTATAAAAAAATGATTTATTGAATTTTGAGAATAGAAGATATCGTTTAGATTTGTATTAAAGTTTATTTTTATGATAGAAAATTATTAAAAGAAATGTTTTATTATTATAGTTTTGGTATTTTAAATGAGCAAAGAGATTGATAGTGCGATAAAGATTATAAAATTTAGATTTAAAGATTTAAAGTGAGTATATTTTGATGGACAATTTAAGAGAAAGTGCATTTTATTTTTCTATCTTTTTAGTGTCATAAAGGTGAGAGACTCTTTCATCCTAAGAACTTTTAGGGATTAACAAATGCTCAATTTTACTATGACCTTTTTTTTATCTCCTAATTGTCTAGCCAAGATCTCGTATCCTTATGCCATCTACACTTAAGCCGAAGGTGGTTTTTCTTAGAGCTTGAAGCAAGCGTAGGAAGCATCTTGTCTTCCATGTTATTTAACCTCTTATTGTACCTTAAATACCTAGTCATAGTCATGCACCCAATGGGGGAAATGTTTGCTTGGATGGGGAAGATAACATAAGGTATATTCCTTTTAATTTTCAGATTATACTTTATAAATTGCTTTTGGATCAATGTTATCTTTCTCAACTACTCACTGAAGATACTTCATCTCCAAACCTCACATCCATATAAAGTAGAGGTAATAGGAGTCTCAAATAGGAATTTTCTTTAATGTCATATGCAAGAATCAATATTTTTATGCCTATAGGCATGTCTATTTTGGAATAGGGCTTTGAGAATTTTAATTTAATTTTCAATAATTATTTATTGGATGGTAGAGATTCAACCTTCGTGGAATATTCTAAAATATTCTTAATAGTGTTCACAAATCAAAGATTGAGATTTATCTCTAAGTACTAATGACTTTTTGTTTTTTAATTAAATTGATCAATTAAAACAAATATCATATAAATGTCATATGAAATGAGTTATGATTTTTTGGGCATGTGTTATTGATAAGCCATGGTATATGACCATGGTATTGTAACAAATCCTATTTACAAATTAAAGATCTCCATGACAAAGTGTAATTGAATCTCCATAATTAAAAATTTTGTGAGAGATTTTTAAATATATATGGTTTAACTTATATATTAATCTTTTTCTTAATTGTACTTTTTTATAACTATAATACTTCTATATATATATAATAAAACATTTATTAATCCAACTTTAAATCTAGTAAATTACATAAATAATTTAAAATATATTAAAAATTATCAAAATTTATATCATTATATAAAATTACATTTCTAAAAGATTAATTAAAATTAATAAAACATAAAAATTCTAAATTCTACATTTGACTACTTTTCAAGTGATCCAAAAACTACTATTACCAAAGATAAACACCGTCAAAATTCGTATCAATGGAATAAAATTATAACGGGGAAAAATGAATTAAATGAAAATGTTGAATTTTCCACATTTAACTCAACTCACTTTTAAATGAATAATTTGAAATGTTGCATTTTTATAGGTTGGGCTTTTAATTTTATAATTTGGATTTTTTTTTATAATAATAGTGTATCAGAAGTTTAATGAATATGGCCAATGTCTCTGCGATTTTAATAATTTTAAACGTTGGGTTTTAATTTTATAATTTGGATTTTTTATAATATTAAAAGTTATATAGTAATTAATATTTATTGCTTAGTTTAAATATAATTTAATTAAATAAAAATATAGAAAGGACAAAAATTTTATCACAAAAATAAAACAAATTAATAAAATTATATATTGTTAAAACATTATCACTAAAATTAAAAAATATGATTTTTTATATGTAAACAATATTTTATTTTAATATATAATAGTTTACAATTAAATTTATTAAAAAAAGGTTTAATATAATAAAAAATCATCTTATATTGTAAATTATGATGAAAAGATTATAATTTATGAAAATAGAAATAATAAGAAAATGAAGAAAGAAGAAGAGAGAAGTTAGTAACTAATAAAATGGAAGTTAATAAACAAAACCACAATAAGACCTCAACCAATTTCATTTCTCAAAAAAAAAAAAACAACAACAACAACAAAATTTGAATTCCCAATGTTAAAGTGTGCATCAGCAAAACTGAATTCATTTTATTATTATTATTATTATTATTATTTTTTATTAGTACAAAAAAAAGCAGTGTTTATATTTATATAAAACATATTTACATAGAGAATCAGAGATATGCTTAAAAGTAAAAGATAAAAAGACCGTGCTGATCAGAGCACAACTGAAACTAAAAGAATGTACATGGAGAGATGAAAGTAGAAATATGTAGCAAAATAGAGAATATTCGCCCATAGACACAGGATGACCATTCAAGTCCATATAGATAAAACAACCCCACCAAATTGAGAAAATAAAAAAGGTAATAGACAAAACATACATTTTGTGAAGAGGTAAAGGCTTGAACAAAGAAATATAATTTGGGGGAGACAAAAAACAAAATGGATTAAGTACCCGGCAAGGAAAAGTCTTCAATCTGATACGTGCTTGATCCCATTTGTATCTCCATTTTCCAAACACCAGGCTGGATTGATAGCCCTTTCTTTGACAGGTCATCAACACGAGTATTATAGGATCTGTCCACATGGTTGATAGAATAATCATTTTTTCTGTTCCATAATACATTTATCCTATTCATCCACCCTGTTAACATGGAGTTCTTTATAGATAATTTCCCTGTGACATGCTCAATCATGGTTTTAGAGTCACCATAGATCTGAAGATTATGTATATTAAGGAAGGTGCTAAAATGTAGGAGACCAGCAAGGGCCATAACTTCAGTCTTGTTGTTTGTACCATTTCCTCCGTTCCAATAAATGGAAAAATGTTGCTCTTCATTCATTGATATGAGAAAGCTGCAAGCACATTTACCTTGTTGTGCAACCCCATCAAAAAAAGCTCTCGGAAAACTCATATGGACCCTCCTCTGTACCTTTGTATTCTTGTTTTTTTGTAGAATAATCTTAGTTGGAAGAGAGTTATGAAGAGAAATTATCTTCTCAAACACAGTCTTTTTATCTTCATTCCCATCTTGGAACAATAACTTATTCCTCCACTTCCAAACTAACCAAAGGAGAAGTTGAGGAATGGATCTAATTGTAGATTTTTGAGTGCTCCACCAGAACAATGCATCTTGCATGGATGAGTGAAACACCAAACTGAAACCAAAGTAGGTTGCAAGATCCTTCCATAACTGAAGAGTGAAGCTGCAATTTAGGAACATGTGACAGTTGTTTTCTCCTTCCTCTTTGCACATTAGGCATATACCAGGACCTGTCCGGTTTCTTTTTTTAAGATTCTCCCAAATAAGGTTTTTATTGTGAAAAACTAGCCAGGAGAAATGAATCATTTTATAGGGAGCCCCAGTTTTCCATAGAGACATCAGGAAAATATTCAAAAAAGGTGGAGGGATTCCTTTAGCTAAAATTGAGTAGATTTCCTTTACTTGAACTTCTTCCCTCTCCTTTTTTCCCCTTCAAATAAGGGAATCATTTTCTTCCATTCTGCATATACCTGAGTTTCTCATAGTCATCATTATATTGATCCATTTTTGTAATAAATCTCCTATTAGACCCAACTCTTGTGGATCCTTCCAAATAGGAGCGCCACCCTACTATGATTTGAATCCATGTGAAAATTCTCATTTGATGAAAATCCATTATGATATTTGGTAGTATAATGAAATTCTCCCTTGTACCCATTATATGATCATACCCGATATAAACATTCCTGCCATTTTGAAGATTCCAAGAGAAGTTTTGCAAGAAGAAGCACTCAATTTTCCGGAAACTCGGCCATATAGTAGATCCTTGAGGGGAACCAATAGTCCCTTTCCTGTGCTAGTATAGTAAGTCTTTATTTCCCATGTACTTCTTCCTTATGGATGTGCTCCATAAACTGTCCCCATTTATACCACTCCATAGGGACTTACATAGAAGAGTCTTCTCAAAATTTTTTATGTCCATGATTCCCCAGCCTCCCAATTCTTTTGGAAAAGTAATGTTCCTGACATTAGTCAAATGATATTTTCTTTTTTCTTTACTACCTCCCCATATAAAATTTGCCATCAATCTGTTTAGCATAGAAATGATTCCTGTGGGGACATAAAATAGATGGGCCCAATAAACTGTCATCTGTGCTAGCACAGACTGTGCTAGAACTGCTTTGCGTGCCATAAAGAGACACTTGAACTCCCACCCTGCTATTCTTCTAAAGAAGCGATTAGTGATCCACATCCAATCAGCTTTTGTGTAGCCCGCTGGTTTAAGATGAAAACCTAGATATTTCATACCTTCCTTTATGGGCTTTACTTCTATATTGAACAGTTCTTTCAGATATTTTATTGAATCCATATCTCCTTCATCAAAATAGAAAAAATATTTTCCTTCATTTATTAGGATTCCATAGGCTCTTTGGAAAATTTTTAGTATGTCATGAATGCATTTCCATGTAAGCTTGCAGAGCATTCCAAAAATCATGATATCATCCACGAATAAATTGTGGGATATGTGATTTTCCCTACAGATCATCATGGGCCTGCATTGTTTTTCCATAACAGCTTTTTTAATGTGTAAACTCAATGAGTCCATAACAAGAATGAACAAAAGAGGGGATAAAGAGCATCACTGTCTGAGACCTCTGGCTGCCAAGAAAAATTTTGATGGAAAACCATTGATAAGGACAACAAATTTGACATTTAATACATAGGCCATAATCCAACTTATGCACTCATTGTTTAGTCCTATTTTGCATAAAATACATCTGAGAAATCCCCAATCAAAGCTATCATAGGCTTTCTTTAGATATAATTGGAGGATTGTTGCATCCAACTTTTTAGTGTGTAATGAGTGTAAGCTCTCCTGCGTGTTAGCCACTGCCTCGTTGATATTCTTGTTTTGAAGAAAACCATGTTGTTCTTGGGATATGAAATTTGACAAAGTCCCTTGGATTTTACTTGCTATAATCTTTGAGATGATTTTTTAAATCACGTTACAGAGAGAAATTGGTCTAAAATCCAAGAAAACAGATTCGTTTTTCTTTTTAGTGATGAGAGCAATGAATGTAGACGAAATATGTTGATGAATACCACCCTTCTGTCTCGATTCCTCCACCATTGCTAGAAGGTCCTTATTGATCAAATCATAAAAATGTATGAAAAGCTCAATAGTCCACCCATTTGGACCTGGACTTTTGTATTTTTTGAAAATACTTCATAACTGTCAGAAGTTCTTCTTCAGAAACAGATTGGAATAGAGCATTGTTTTTTTCTTCATCAAACATAGTAGGAAAGAGATCAATACCCCATAAGATGTCCTCCATGCTACAGTTCTCATTCCTTTTATATGACTTTTCAAAATGTGCCTCAGCCTCCTTTGAAATTTCCTCTTGGGAGTGTAACAATCTATCCGCTTCACTTTTAATTTCCCAAATTGAGTTAATTTCCCTCCTACTATTTGCAAATCTATGATAAAATTTTGTATTTCTATCTCTTTCCTTAAGCCATAAAGCTCTGCTCTTTAGCCTCCATGATGCTTCTTCAATAGCTAGCAATTTGTATCTTTTCTTTTCCAAATCCTTTATGCGGCTTCGGATCTGAAGAGAGATATTACTCTCTTTAAGCTTCTTAGCAACAACATCCAATTCCTCTTGAATCTCTTTTAAGGCCTTCCTGTTGGATATTTTCTTATTTTCTTGCCATGATTTTACCTTAACTTTTAGAGCACGAAGATTATCTAGAAGGTCATGGGATGGGGAAGAATTTTCCATAGGGAGGCATGAAGACCATGATTTTTTGACTAGGTCGTTGAATTCTGCATCTTCCAACCATACTAGGTCGTTGAATTCTGCATCTTCCAACCATTGAGTTTACACCCTTCTTGACCTTCCCTTTTCGCCACTGCAAGGAGATGGGCCTATGGTCAGATATAAAACGGTGCATAATATTAGATAATGGCCTGCCCATAATATTACATATATTCTTAAATTAAAAAATGCAATTTCAATAAAAAATCCAGATAGTTTAATATAACATTTTACCTTTTTGTTAATATTTGATACTCCCACCAATTTTCATTATATTTATTTTCAAAATGCTAAAAAAGCAAGTGCTACATAGTAGCTAGTCCTTGTAGCTTAGTTTAAATATGGCTAAATTAGATGGAAAGAATTAAGCAAAGTCTTTCCGTAGAAATCATATAAGAGAATTTTTTGGCTGATGCGTTTAGAACTAACAAGTGTGGTTGATCATCAGGACACATTAATAATAAAAGAAAAATAATCACTGGTTAAGGCATAGGGCCATTGATAATTAAATCTAATTAAATCTTTTTGATTGAAGGGTGTCAACAAGAAAAAATATGCAAGTCAATATGTCTTACCGTACTTCTAATAAACTAATATGCAAGTTGTGGAATGTTAGACCTTTGTAAAAGAAAAATTTGGTAGTTGTGAAGGATTACTAAAATGTAGGGGGGCCCATCTCAATATATATGTCTTCTTTGAGACTTGTTCTTGTTGATATTATAACCATACGTTGAAATGTGGTTAGTAAGAAAAATGAAATGCCTAGGACCATTGATAATTAATTCTTTTTGGTTGAAGGTTGGCTTTGTTATAAATTCAATTTCATAAAATTTTAGTGGCATAGCTAAAATTATAAGGTAAAATTTCACTAGCATAGCTAAAGTTAAGGGTTATTTAATTGTCTCCTTACTACCCCACTAATGTATTGAGATTTTGAAATAAATTACCAAAAAAATCAATCTCATAAATCATAGGCATTTAAACAAAAAATTAAAAAATAGATCATAATTTCAAACCATAATATCAATAATTGACAAAAATTATTTTTATATGTTCTGTTATTTATACAACCATAAATAATCAAGCTAATTTAAATTAATAAATTAAATTCATATTCATATTAATTGATATTGATTTAAATATTATAAAGTATTGGAATCTTGGCAAATTTTTTTTTTTTTTGAAAACTTGTAGATACAGTGTTTGAATCATGTTTTTGATGGTGAAATACATTCAGCACCATCAAAAACCTCTAAAGCACCTAAAATTATGAATTTTAACAGTTTTTACTTGGATTTACAAAAATCCCTAACATATTTTTTCATAATATGATTAGAGTTAAGGAAAAAGCATAATTAAAAGGCGCAGTCATTATTGTATCGGACCATCATTGTACAATCGCCAGTAAAATTGAATATCAGACTACACTGGCCTGTAAATTGTTTGTTTTCTCCTAATCCATATGCTACCTTACACATCGCATTTCTAAGCATCGTTTCCTCATTTACCAAGTTGTACAATTTCTAGTGATATGTCAATTAATGTTGCTTCGTAGTGAGGAGCATAGTACCCTACACGTCAAGTTGCAAGGCAATAAAGTCCTGGTTATCAATTGAACCCTCGCTGAACCCTGCGTTCCTTTGACTGAGGCAGATCAGGAGGTTTGAGAGAGGCCTTTGACTGTCTATGAGCAGCAAAGCTATTGCAGAGAGAGCAGGATAGCTTTTGAGCTAATTCTTTTTGTAATACTGGCTATATTTCCACTTGTATGATAATATAGAGTTGGGGTTTTAGGCTGAGGCTTTCCTCGGGTTATTTCTTATGTGTTATGTGTGACTGATTTCTCCATATCAGTTATATGTATTCTTATTGATGTTGCTCAAATTGATTAAGCTTCCGCTAAATGGGTTGTAGAAGTAGATCAAGTATTTTGCTTTAGTCTATTGCATTATCAAGTGATCTACATGTGAACCATGTCCTCTAGAGCAGGGGGGCTACCATCCAAAGGAAGGGAAAAGGGAGATGGAGGATCCATTATCTTGCTGAGTTGCTACTCCTGATACAATTGGTGGCGCTGCACTCTGCACATATTCATCCCATCATGATTTTTACTACGAGACAAATTTCCATAGAATTTTGCACCAAGGTCCTTCTGTGCCCATGAAGGCCTTCCAACAACACACTCATTTCCCAAATTAGTTGTTCACAAGACATTTCACCAAATGGAGCGTGAGTGAAAATATGACGACCTCCACTCCACTTTGCATAAACAAACCAAAATTTGACAAGCCACTATTGGGGAATCCATACCAGGAGTCAAGCACCACGCCTTGTAATCATAAGTCACTTTGAACCCAACCACCAAGAGACCCATGTTGCTCCTCCCACAAAAGAAGAAAGGTGGTTGTACAAGAAAAACCCCATAATGAATAGAATCACTGAACTCTTTACTTAGAAACATTTTAATGCTCATCCATAACCATGCAAAACCATCACACTTCCTCCATTTCCACAACAAGAGCTCCCTACAACACTCTCCAACAATCCTCATAACTCAAACAACACACCTCTCTTTTAAAGTGCACCATAGATTTGTTGAAATATGGCAACAAGAATACTCCAATTTAATTTGTCCTTGAATGAAATTGTGAATTAAAATCGAATTTAGTCTTAACAGCTACTTAGAAATAATTAATTAATTAATTTTAAATTAATTAGTTGGATATTTTCAAGTTAGAAGTCTTTTTGAAGTCATGCAAGAGTTATCCCTTAAATTAAGGAGATAAGATTGAGTTATATTTGAGTTGTAATCAGTTAACTCAGTTAACTGAGTTAAGTCCAGTTAAATTGGTTCCAAACTGTTTGAGGAACTAATAGTGAGTTAATAGTTAGTTGATGCATCAATGCATTGAACTAGTGCTACTCCAGTTAACTGAAGATTCCGTCATTAGAAACTCATGCATGTCTATTATGAGAAAGACCCAGTTGAGATTAATGTTCAAGGACAATGTACTATTAGTTGCACGTGTTTTCTCATGGAGAAAACTCATGCATGCAGTCAAGGATTCATCCTTGAGGATTGCACAGTTTTGGAGGAATGGTTTTCCACTTGGTAATAGGAAAATCATCCACAAGGAACAGCGCAAGGAAATAGGAGCTTGGAGGGCAGAGAGGAAGGTTGGAGAGAAGCCAAGATTTCCTGTGAGCATCTGTGAGGATTTTACTGAGAAGTGACTAGCTGTGAGAGCTAAGGCTTTGTATAATTCCTATGTATTTCCACCATGTATGATAATACGATAGCATGGGGTTTTTTAAGCTGAGGCTTTCCCCAAAGTATTTCCATGTGTATTGTGCCATTGATTCTTCTTCTTCTGGTTATATTGTTTAGCTCGATATTTAAGCTTCCACAAATTGATAGTAGAAGTAGGTTATAGTATTCTACTTTGATTTATATTGCATTATCGAGTTAACCTATCACATATTTTCTACATGGTATCAGAGCTGTGAAAAGTATACTGAGAAGAGAATTCAAAGTTTGAAGTTCGGGGTTGTAGGTGAAAATCGAATTCATATCACACTTCAAGGTTGGACAATGGCATTCTATGGTTTGAGACTCGAGTATGTCTTGGAAGGTAGCTCAAATTACATAGCATGGAAAGATAGAATGGAGGGTGTATTAGAAGACAATGGCTTGAAGGAATTCATTGATCAAGAAATCCCAAAGCCAGCTTCAACTAATGCACAAGAGTTGGCTGAGTGGAAGAAGTGTGTGGCGAAGGCGAGATGGATCATCCTTGAGGGGGTTCGAGACCATATTGTCTCGTGTCTCCACGGGAAGGATACTCCATTTTCAATGTGGAAGACATTGAAGGACCTCTACCAGAATAATAGCGACCAGAGGAAATTGACGTTCAAGGATAAGCTTCGAAGAATCAAGATGGAGAATGGTGATACTATTTCCACATATCTGAACAAGCTCACCACCTACAGAGATGAGCTTGGTAGTGTGGTAATAACTATTGCCAATGATGACATGGCGAGCCTCGCTCTCCTTGGCCTTCCAAAGATTTGGAATAGCTACCAGGACTCTTTGAATGGAAGGGAGAAACTGACATATTGGAAACGATTGTGGTCGAATCTTGCAGGAGGAGATCAGGAGGAGCACACGAGATGGTTCTTCATCCAAGAATGATGATGAAGAAAATATGGCATTAACAAGTAAGGCAAGGAAAGGGAAGGGGAAGGCTTCCCATTTCAAATCAAATTCTTCTCATGGATGGAAGAAGGGTGACATGCCTAAAGTAATATGCTTTAATTGTCACAAGATGGGACATTATGCGACTAAATGCCCATCGAAGAAGTCCAAGAAGGGATCCTCAGAAGGATCGGAAGGTGAGGCATTAGCCTCTTAGTTCGAAATGGACTTTACCCTCATTGCATGCATAGTGCCATCGATGATGGGTTGTGTCTGGTATCTCGACAGTGGAGCCTCATTCCACATGATCCGTAATATAAATTTATTCAGTGCCTTGGAGGAGAAAGACCTCAAGATGCGCATAGAGATGGGTGACGACAGAAGGTATAATGTTTCACGAGTGGGCACGATTTCTTTTCAAAGGGAGCATGGAGCTCCTCTCACCTTGACAGATGTGATGCATGTGCCTGGATTGAAGAAGAAATTTGTATCGGTTGCGATGTTGGAGAAAAAGGCTACGATGTTGTCTTCAGTAAAGGAAAGGCGTTCTTAAGACACATAGACATAGTTCAGACCAAGAGGATAGGGATTTGGGTGAAGAATCTCTATAAACTAGAGGTAGATGATTGTGCAACATTGAGTATAAAAGCAGAATTAGTGCAAAGCTAAGACATTGGCGAGTTGTGGCACAAGCGGTTGGGCCATTTGCATCATTGGGCTTTGAAGATAATGCAACAGATATGTACATGACTTCCCAAAGGTAAACTTGAGCAAGTTGACACATGCAAAGGTTGTACCTTGGGAAATTACACCAAGTCTTCCTTTCATGATCGAGACAGTTGAGTAGAGGCTATCTTAGAGCGAGTTCATACTGATTTGTGTGGACCATTGTCGACAGCATCCACAATGAAGCAAATGTATTATGTGATTTTCATTGATGACTATTCTCGTAAATGCTAGATTTATTTCATGCAAAAGGACCAAAACTTCACAAAGTTTTGTGATTTCAAAGCTTTGGTCGAGAAAGAGTCAGGGAAGAAGATCAAGGCCTTGAGAAGCGACAATGGTGGAGAATATGTCTCTCAAGAGTTTAAGTACTTTTGTGCAGCGGAAGGAATTAAACAAGAGTTGATGACACCTCATAACCCATTGCATAATGGGTTGGTCGAGAGGAAGAACAGAACTAATGTAGGGGTAGCACGGGCAATGTTGCATGACCAAGGCCTACCACTTCACTTGTGGGCTGAGGCATGCAACACAACGCTCTATTTGCAGAATAGAAGCCCGCATAACATACTTGGGATGAAGACACTAGAGAAAGCTTTCTCCGGTAAGAGACAGTCACTTCAGGATGTTTGGCTCATTGGTATATTGCCATGTGACCAAGGATGTATGGAAGAATCTTGAGCCGAAAACAAAGTTGGGGATATTTATGGGGTACACTGATACACCTCGCAATTATCGAGTGTACTTGCCTACCAGTCAGAGGATAGTGGTTTGCAGAGATCTCAAGTTTGATGAGCAGAAGGCCATGCAAGTTTCCTTTGATAGGGAGCTCCAACTACAGGCTATGGAGGAACTATTGGTTCCTAAGGAGGAGGAGCCTCAGACTGATGTGGAGCAGCCACATGCAGAGGATCCAGGAGTGGAGAAATCCACTCAAGCAGAGTCTTCCAGAGATGGATGGAAGCACACAAGAGAGGTTGACAGAATGTTGGAGGATGTGAGAGAGAATGTGGGAGCACCATCTTCTCAGCGCAGACAGAGGAGGTCACCTGAGAGGTACACTGTATACATGACCCTTGCTGGGAATGTGTTGAGACTGATCCATCTTCCTTTGAAGAAGCAATGTAGCAACTGATTTGGGTTGATGCTATGGTGGAGGAGTATGACTCCATAGTTCGTAACAATGTTTGGGACGTGGTTCCAAGATCGGAGAACAAGTCAGTTGTGAGTTCCTGTTGGCTTTACAAGGTAAAGCAAGTTGTTGATGGTAGTGTGGAGAAGCATAAGGCAAGATTTGTTGCCTGTGGATTTTCACAAGTCGAGGGGATTGACTATGATGAGACTTTTGCTCCTGTTGCAAGGTACTCACCTATCAGATCTATGTTGGCACTATCAGCACAGATGGGTTGGAAGATCCACCAGATGGATGTGAAGACTACATTCCTCAATGGCCAGATTGAGGAAGAGGTGTACGTAGAGCAACCAGAAGGTTTTGAGACCTTTGATTATGAGTCACATGTGTGTCGACTCAAGAGAGCGTTGTACGGGCTGAAGCAAGCACCTCGTGCTTGGTACACTAGGATAGACAACTACTTCACCGAGTTGGGCTTCACAAAGAGTGAAGCGGATGCGAACTTGTACCACATTGTGGTGAAAGGTAAGTTGTTGATCATCGTACTTGATGTTGATGATCTCATATTGACTGGTGATGATCAGTTGATCGTGTCTTGCAAGGAGGACCTTGCAAGAGAACTTGAGATGAAAGACATGGGTCTCATGCATTACTTCCTTGGCATGGAAGTGTGGCAGAAGGATGGGGAGTTGTTTGTGTCTCAGGGCAAGTATGCCAATGAGATACTCAGGAGATTCCACATGGAGAAGTGCAAGCCCATGCATACTCCTCTAGCAGGTAACTGGAGGAATGAGGTTGCTACTTCAAAATAAGTGGTAGAGGCTACTGTGTACAAGCAACTTGTGGGTTCACTGATGTACTTAGTGAACACATGACCAGATTTGTGCTATGCGGTGAACCAGCTAAGTCAAGCAATGGTTCAGCCTACCAAGATGTTTTGGAAGGAAACAAAGCATGTATTGAGATACCTCAAAGGCACATCTCAGTATGGATTATGGTACAGAAAACCAGAGGGAGTGAAGCTGCAGGGCTTCACTGATGCAGATTGGGTAGGTAGTCCATCAGATCGGAAGAGCACATTAGGAGGGATTTTCAACCTTGGGTCAGCGACAGTTTCTTGGTACAATAGGAAACAGAGGTCGGTTGCACTTAGCTCGATAGAGGTAGAATGCATGGCTGCGAGTTAGGCAGCATGTGAGGCCATCTGGACGCGTAAAATCCTAGTTGGTTTGTTTGATCAGAGGATGGATCCAATTGTGATCTATTGTGATAATCAAATTTGTATCAAAGTCGGTTAGAATCCAATATTTTATGATAGGTCCAAGCTCATCGACATCTGATATCATCATCTCAAAGAATGTGTAGCGAGGAGGATCATGTTGGTGCAGTATATTTCGACAGAGGAGCAAGATGTTGACATTTTGACAAAGGCATTGTCAAAGTGTAAATTTGACTTCCATAAAGATAGGATCGGGGTGGCAGATAATCCCTTTCTTGTTGAGAGGGAGTGTTGAAATATGGAAACAAGAATATTCTAATTTAATTTGTCCTTGAATTAAATTTTGAATTAAAATCAAATTTAGTCTTAACAACTACTTGGAAATAATTAATTAATTTATTTTAAATTAATTAGTTGGAGAAATTCAAGTTAGAAGTCTTTCTTAAGTCATGCAAGAGTTATCCCTTAAATTAAGGAGATAAGATTGAGTTATATTTGAGTTGTAATTAGTTAACTCCATTTAATGAGTTAAGTCCTGTTAAATTAGTTCCAAACTGTTTGAGGAACTAATAGTGAGTTAACAGTCAGATGATGCATTAATGCACTCAACTAGTGCTACTCTAGTTAACTGGAGATTCCCTCATCAGAAACCAATGCATATCTATTCTGAGAAAGACAGTTGAGATTAATGTTCAAGGATAGTGTACTATTAGTTGCATGTGTTTTCTCGTGGAGAAAACTCATGCATGCAGTCAAGGATTTATCCTTGAGGATTGCGCAGTTTTGGAGGAAGGATTTTCCACTTGGTAACAGGAAAATCATCCACAAGGAACAACACAAGGAAATAGCTTGGAGGTCAGAGAAGAAGGTTGTAAAGAAGACAAGATTTCCTGTGAGCATCTGTGAGGATTGTACTGAGACCTGGCTAGCTGTGAGAGCTAAAGCTTTGTATAATTCCTATGTATTTCCACCATGTATGATAATACAATAGTGTGGGGTTTTTTTAGCTGAGGCTTTCCCCAAAGTATTTTCATATGTATAATTCTATTGATTCTTCTTCTTCTCGTTATATTGTTTAGCTCCATCTTTAAGTTTCCACAAATTGATAATAGAAGTAGGTTATAGTATTATTCTTTGATTTATATTGAATTATCAGGTTAACCTATCATAGATTTTCTACAAGATTTCTTACAACCAGAGAAAAGTAATAACTAGAACCAGACAGTTTGAGTCTAGTATGAATTACCCATAAGACCGCTATAAACAACGCCCGCACATTGAAGCTAGCACTGTCCCTCACCACCTTGCTTTCCCCATTGCTCAGACTCTCTGCCTTGGGAATTCCCACACGACAAGTCACCTCACAAACTCCTGGCTCAGACCCAAGCTCAATGACAAAGGGATCCACTTGGAGATGAAATCCAGAATATGCCCGACTACAATCTTAACATATAAATGTCATAGAGTACTTAATTGTTGTTGTTTGAGCATCCATCCAGATCCCTAAAGCACAATCGTTAAGGTTGTTGTTAATACCAACAAGCTGCAATACAAACTAAAATTACTCATGAATTGCAGCATATAATCCACTTTCCAGATGATTGCATTGCTCTATGTCACGAAGGAGGCATAGGGTGAAAAACCGTCACCACACTTCCCATCGTCTCATCATTTGACACATCATTGGGTTAAATGATTATTAAATTAATTAAAAGTTTAGTTAAAATATCTTTAAATATAAAACCATAACCATATATGTAAGTGGTGTTTATTTTTATTAGTTGGAAAGACTCTTTGTTATCTAAATAATAATTATTATACTCCTCCACCAAAAAATACATAATAAATTTTATTGTAATTATTATACTCCTCCACCAAAAAATACATAATAAATTTTATTGTAATTACTTTGACTAATTTTATAAAATTATTCTCTTTATGATATAAAAATATATATTCTTTATTTAAAATATTAAAAAAAACAAAAACTACTATATTTATGTAAATCTAATTATTATAATCTAATGATTTCAATATTATTCCATTAAAATGATCACAAAATCTACTTTAAAATAAATAGACTATTCATTTTTTAAAAAGACATTACAAATTCAAAAAGACAAGTAAGTGATCTGAGGTTTGAGGCTTGATCTAATTTGAGTCGAATCGAGTGGTATAGTTGGTGGCTCGATTCCAATTTTGCGTGAGTGACCCTGGAAAGGAGTTGATCTGGCCATAGTCAGAGTTGGAGACCATTAATTTTATTTTGATCAGTACTTCTATCCACAGGGAGGAAAGTGCGCCGAAAAGGGAAAACTTATGAATTGTGCAACGCGAAGCACTGGGTCAGTTTGGCCAGTTGGAACAATTGAGCACTGGTATTTAGATTGTGGAAAAAGGAAATTTGGAAATGGTGACTTATTATATGGAATTTATAATATGGTGACCAACCATATTTTTTACTTTTAACATATTTTTTTTTTTTCGGCATATATATATATGGTGTTAAGGGTGTGACAAATTTCATTAAAACAATGGGTGATTCCATTTTAAAGGTTGGATTTTTTTTGTAATTCTAAAGGTACAGTTGTGTATCCTGTGGATCTTTATGAGAGATATTTTTTTCATGCAATTATATTGGGAGTTGTCACTGGTACTCGTGAAGTGTGGAGTAAGAAGCTAAGTGTTGTTGAAGGTTGGAACTCCTAATTAAGATGGAAAATCCACTTGCAAAAGCCTATCTTAATGAGGCCAATAAGTTGGATGGATCCAATTATGTTAATTCAAAATTCAAATTGCTTACATTGTTGGAAGGATATGGTGCTTGGACCATCACAAAGGGAGAAGAGGCGAAACCTATTATAGGCTCGACAATTGCATCGATTCAAGGTTGGGAGAAGTGAGAGAACAAAGCAAAGGTATTATTAAGAATGTTCATGAAATATAATATAATTTCTTATATTCGAGATTGTCAGACCTCTAATGCAACTTAGAATACATTAAAGGAGTCGTATGAAACTAAAGATATAAATCAAGTCCTCTTTCTAAAGAGTAAGCTCATGTATATTAAAATGGAAGAGAATGAATCTGTTAGTGTCTTTATTTCCAGAATTAAAGATTTGAAAGATAAATAGGGAGATATAGGATAATCAATACCTAGTATTGATCTTGTGACAATCACATTAAATGGAATGTCACAGGATCATCATATTTTTATTACAGGTCTTGAAGCAAGGGAGAAAGCGCCAAATTTTGAGGAATTGACAGGTATACTCATGCAGGAAGAAGAGTGGCGCAAGAATTTTAAGTATCAGAATCCAAACTTGGCACTTGTGGCAAAGAAGAAAATCTTCAAAGGGAAACAAGGAGGAGGATGTAAAGGTGGAAGTTCATCTCAAAAAAGGCCATTTCCAAAATCAAATCAAGGTATGTCATCTGTTAAAAATGACTCTGGAATGAAATGTTTTATTGTGGTGGAAGTGGTCATCTCTCTAGATACTATTATAAGAAGAAAGGTGATGAAGCTAGACATAATAAAGAAAAAAGACATTAAGGACATTTTATAGGAGAACGCTTGAATTTTGATCTCAAAAATCTTAAGTTGTTTATGTGTAATGTTGCATTTTCTGCTGAAACTCATGATGTTAATGTTTGTTTTGTGGACTCTGGAGCTTTGATTCACATGACATGCAACAAGGAGTAGTATGAAAACTTCAAGGAAATAAGTAATGGCAGAAACATCTATCTTGGAGATGAATATGCACATCAGATCATGGGACATGGAGATATTCTAGTGACTTTACCAAATGACATTGTCAGGTGCATTCATAATGTTATGTATGTGCCTGGGATCATGAAGAATATGATTTTGTGTCCACGATTAAAGATCAAAATCTGAAGGTTGAATTCTTTAAAACACATTGTATAGTGAAATATCTTTTGGATAATTGAAAACCTATTGTTTCAAGAGTCAGAGTTGGAGGACTGTACAAGCTTGATGTCACTAGCAAGAGTCATCAAGCAATGAATTCTACAACTATGTCAACATAAATACTTTTGTATCATAGGTATGGTCATATCAATTATCATTTTGTTGTTGTTGCAAAAAAAAAGAATGGTTGAAAGACTCCCTATGTTAAAGAATGATTATACTTCTTGTGAAGGTTGTGCATTAGGAAAAATTCACAGAGATGAATTCCCCTCTAATTCTGTTAGGAGAAGAAGAGATGTATTGTTGACGAGGTAAATCCCCTCTATGGATAGAGGCGATCCCTACTAGCCCAACAGGGGTCTAGCAACAATCAAACAATGCTACACTGCAGGTTCCTAGTTGTAATCAACAAGTGGGTAAAAGAAACCTACTTGGATTCCAACGCTATGTTTGTCGAAGAGATCATCTCCTCACTCCTTCGCTCCATCCGATCACAATTCTCCGCTATCCTCGTGGACGAACACCTGCACAAGCAAAAGAGAGCAAACAAGAGCGTAAAATCTACTAACAACAACTATGTATCAGTCAGGAAGGATACAATTTACATCAATCATTCATTGGACAAATGGAAATGGAACTATAAGAGTAGTCATCTATCTTTATTAACAGAAAATAGAGTAAGGTACAACCGAAGTCCTGACGCTGAGTCCTTCTCTAGAGGGTCCAGCCAGCATGTCTTCCAAGCATTCACCTTTGAAGCAAATCTCCCAAGTCAAGAGGTCTCTCTCTCACATACAAGGCAACAAGCTCATGACCTTCCTCAAGCTCAAAGCAATCCTCACACAACACACCAAATGCCTACAAAGAGCAGCACTAATGCACTAAGAATTCTTCAATCAAAGTCTATATGTTCCAAACTAGCTGCTCATGGGCAATGGAGGAGGTTTATAAAGGAGAAGGAGTCTCCTTGAATAGGTAAAGGATGAACTTTCCCCCAAGATAAGTGGATGGTCAGTTGAACAGACGTGCCAGAGAAAGGATGGCGACCTCAACAATGCTAACAACCAAGTCTGGAGGGATCTGGAAGGCTGGTTGTTAGAACAACTTCGCCCAAACAGGATCAGTGTGGGTGAGACACTGAGCTCTGACATCACAGATCAGCTATAGAGGAGGTCTGGTCAGCGCTCAACAGGGCAAACGGAGGGTGCGCTATCCGTAAAATAGGACCAACGCGGATAACACGTGTGCTTCCGCGCTGGCAGCGCAGCAGTAACACTAACCTCCGCCTGTCAGCGCGGTTATTTGATAAACAGACGCGATGATTCATTTAACTTAGGCAAAGAGGGTTTTTTAGCCATTTTGAGGAGCATGAGCATAGGTGAATGTGGTTTCACAACACAGTAGGGAGACTG